>CM032493.1:1985603-2227587 GCA_019059595.1 Marasmia exigua
TGGCGGTGTGTGCGCCGTGGGCACAGGCTCGCCATGCATTGGTGGCAAAGGTTGGCCAGGACCTCTCACTCTCTAATATAGCGAGAGCTATATTAGCGACCCCGGGGGGAGAAGCGCCGTGCCCGCCGTGTAGGCGGGCGTCCCTGTCCGGGGGGTGACGTGGTGAAAGGCTCCGAGCTTTGGCCCCATGTCACTCGCCCACCCATGGACAGATGAGGGAGAGTCCCAGGAGTTTTAGTCGGTATGCCTCTGGCCGGCTTCTCGTTAGGAGAAGCCGTCGCCAGAGGAGAGTCCGACATAACCCATCCGTTTACAGACGGATGGGTATGCGTAACGCATTTCTCCTGGGTGACCAAAAAAAAAAAAAAAGGTTAGGTTAGGTGGGGCGTGGGGACTCAGGTGTATCTACCTCCTAGAGTGGCCCCGCTGGTAATCAGTTCTGTCCTGATTCCAGCTTCGGTTGGTATTAGGCAGAAACGGTTACCGTGGGGCACGGTTTTCCCCGGGCAACGGCGGGTAGTAATTCATTCGTGGATTGCTACCCGGGCACCGCGGCAACATAAAAGGGACGATACAAAAATCCTTTAAGGATCACGCTTGTTCGTTCCTTGCGTTGTTGGCGGAAATGGGGAAGAGAACCACATCGGATGAGACTGCGGCATTACAGTCAACCGTTACGCGTCTCTCCGAAGAATTAGTCAAGGTTCGCGAAGAGCTGGCCACGATGCGGGCGAACCAGGCAGTGGCGGCAGTTGCGTCTTCTAAGACGAAATCGACTGGGAAGAAGGTGGCTCCTGTCATCGAGGCGGACCTTTTGGCCCAGGTCGATGTAAGGTTGGAGGACGCCATCGCAAAGAAGTCTGCAGAGGACCGGTTCTTCATCCGAGCCCTCATTGAAGGGCTCGAAGACCGGCTCCTTCCTGAAGTCCGCGTCCGTCCACCCCTCGCGGCGGACAAAAAACGGCTGGCCAAGGAGGCCACTCCAGCATCGGAGACCCCCACCTCCCCTCCCACACAGCCTAAGGGAAAGGGCAAAGGAGTGGGAAAGAAAACTAAGGCTCCAGAGGCGATCGCGTCGACCTCCAAGGCCCCTGTTGTGCCGGTACTCCCTACCCCTATGGAGGAAGACGTCCACCTCCCCTCCACCACCCCAGCTAACGAGGGGTGGAACAAAGTGGTTGGGAGGAAGAAGGCAAGTAGGGCCAAAAAAGCCGCACAAGAGCAGCTAGTCGCTCCAACTGTCCAGCCCAGGAAACAGGGGCAGAAGAAAAAAGCGGCCTCTTCCTCTGCCCCGGCAGGTAAAATACCTGCCAAGAAGAAGAAACTGGCCCCGCCTAGGCCTGCTGCAGTCGTGGTATCCCTGACAGCGGAGGCCACTGAAAAGGGGGAGACTTTGATGTCCGTCCTTAAACGGGCTCGCGATTCCACTGGCGATACCTCTGCAGTGGGTGTCGCTCCGAGGAGGTGCCGCACGACCAGGCTGGGTGCGCTCCTCTTCGAATTTCCAGGTGCCGAAAGAGAAGCCCAGGCCGACACTTTCGCCGCCAGGCTTCGTCAGGCGACAGCGGGTGCGGCCAATGTTGTGCGGCCGGTTAAAATGGCCTCCCTCCAGGTGATGGATCTGGATGTGTCTGTCACCACGGAGGAGGTGGCCGCCAAGGTGGCGACAACTGGTGGCTGTGAGGTGGAAGCCGTGAGAGTGGGGGAAATCCGCACTGGACGTGGGGGTGTCGGTACTCTCCGACTTCAGTGTCCTCTAACAGCCGCCAAGGCAGTTTTGAGTGCCGGACGCTTCCTGATAGGGTGGAGCTCCGCCTCAGTGCGGTTGCTGGAGGATAGACCGCTCAGGTGTTTTAAGTGCCTGAACACCGGCCATACCAGCCCCTATTGCCCATCCACTAAAGACCGCACGGAACTCTGCTTCCGGTGCGGTGTAGCAGGGCACAAATCTACGGGCTGCACTGCAAAGCCCCGCTGCGCCGTTTGTGCCGATTCCGGCCGGCCAGCAGGGCACATAATGGGGGCGAGGGATTGCAACCCCCCTCCTGTGAAGGGTAAGCTGCCGGCGCCTATTCAAGTCGCCGCGGCTGTCGTTGCCGGCCCCTCGGCAGCGTGTGATGGTGCGATGTCCGAATGATGGATAGAGTCGGACATCGCACCTTAATGCAGTGCAACATAAACCACTGCCGCTCGGCCCAGGACTTAATGTCCCAGGCCCTAGCTGAGTGGCAGATTGGGTTAGTAATAGCGGTCGAGCCGTACTTCATCCCAGCTCATTGGCTGGGAGATTTGGATGAAGTGGTGGCCGTATTCTCGCCTCCATCTGTGGATTTTCTCCCCCTTTCCCTCTTGGAAAGGGGCTTTGGATACATTGCGGCGTCATTTGGGCCGATTGCTGTGGTTGGAGTGTATTTCTCCCCCAACCGGCCCTTCAGGGAGTTCGAAATCTTTTTGAACTCCCTGACCGCGGTTTTGGGCCGTCTGGCACCGCGGCAAGTGCTTCTGGCGGGGGATCTCAATGCTAAATCGGCAGAATGGGGTAACCCCGCCACTGACGTGCGTGGCCGCGCCGTTGAAGCGTGGGCGGTGGCGTGTGGTCTGTCCCTATTGAACCGGGGCAGAGACCACACATGCGTCCGACAGAACGGTGGGTCGATTGTCGACATAACGTTCGCCACCCCCGCACTGGCTGCCCTAGTCACGAACTGGCGTGTGGACCCGACTGAGACTCTGTCGGACCATAAATATGTCAGGTTTGAGATCTCAGGTCGGGCTCCACGTAGTGACGCCTCGAGGCGCCCATCTCCATTTCCGAGGTGGGCCCTTACTCGCATGGATAAATCCCAGGCAGAAATGGGCGCTTTTCTACAAGGGTGGTTCCACCCACCCCATCCAGAGGTAGGCTTGGACGAAGCAGCGTCTCAACTGCAAGACTCACTCGTAGAAGTCTGTGACTTCTCTATGCCCAAGTCCCGCCGCCCCGATCTCCGACACGCCGTCCACTGGTGGTCGGACGAGATCGCGGGCCTCCGGGCTACCTGTATCTCGGCCCGGAGAGCATACTCAAACTGCAGACGTCGGCGGAGGCGCACCGATGAAAGTGAAGAGGCTCGCCTGTACGAGACTTATCGTCAGGCCCGAGGCGCTCTCAAACACGCCATTGGCCAGGCGAAAGATGAAGCCCGGGCAGAGATGCTGGAGGGTCTTAATAAGGATCCGTGGGGGAGACCGTACAAGGCGGCGCGCGCGAAGTTGCGCCCCTTTGGTCCCCCACTGACAGAGACCCTCGAGCCGACTCTCTTAGAGACCGTTGTGCAAGCCCTGTTCCCGGGCCGCCGCGAGGACTTCCGTCCGCTGACCATGCCCCTCCCCCGCAGGATAGCCCCTCTTCCCGAGGTTGATTTTCCCCCTCCAATCTCCGCTGAGGAGTACGGGGCTGCGGAGTTACGTCTCCGGGGGAAGAAGACTGCCCCAGGCCCCGACGGTGTCCCGGCCAGGATCGTGGCTATTGCGGCCAAAGAAATGAAGGCCAACTTCAGGGACCTTTTCGACCGGTGTTTCCGGGAGAGAAGGTTCCCTGCAGCCTGGAAGGAGGGGCAGTTGTGCCTCCTGCAAAAGCATGGGCGTCCAGCTGACTCACCCTCAGCATACCGGCCGATCATCCTGTTGAGCGAAGTGGGTAAGACCTTTGAAAAAATAGTCTCTTTTCGCCTCGTCGCCCACCTACAGGAGATCGGCCCCGATCTCTCGGACGCCCAATTCGGTTTTCGATCAGGGCGTTCCACCATAGACGCCCTGACTCGTCTCCGCAAGGAGATTTTGGAGGCCGAAGCGGAGGGGATGGGAGTAATTGCGGTGTCATTCGACATCCGCAATGCGTTTAACTCCCTCCCCCACGCGACAATTCAAGCTGCGCTGCGATATTTCCGGGTCCCTGAATACTTAAGGGACTTAATAGCGGACTATCTTAGAGAAAGGAGAGTGATTTTCGTCAATAGAGAGGGTGAAGTCCAGCGCCACCCTGTTAAGTCCGGGGTTCCGCAGGGGTCGGTCTTAGGACCGCTCCTGTGGAATATGGGCTACGATTGGCTCCTCCGCGGCGCGCTTCCCAGGGACGTCGGTGTAATATGTTATGCCGATGATACTCTTATCACCGCCCGGGGAAAAACTTATGAGCGCGCCGCCAGGCATCTGCTGGTGGGAACCAAATTGTAGCCCGGATGCGGAGGTTAGGCCTTGATGTGGCGCTGGAAAAGACCGAGGCCATATTTTTTCATGGGCCTCGGCAGCGTCCTCCGCGGGACGCGCACCTCACCCTCGGAGGAGTGAGGACGCCGATAAAGGCCGAAATGAAATATCTCGGCCTAATTTTGGACGCCCGGTGGACCTACGTCCCCCATTTTAAAGGGCTGACACCGCGCCTGCTCAAAGCAGCTAACAGCCTTTCTTGGCTGATGCCTAACCTCGGGGGCCCAGGTTCCAAATGCCGGAGGCTCTATTCCGGTATATTAAGGAGCATGGCGCTGTACGGTGCGCCCATCTGGGCTGAGACACTCCCTAACCCCGAAATTGTTCGGCTCCTGCGGAGACCCCAGCGCGCCATCGCGCAACGGGCTGTGAGGTCCTACCGTACGGTGGGATTCTCCGCGGTCTGCGCGCTTGCGGGTGATGCTCCGTAGGAGCTGGAGGCGGAGGTGCTGGAGGCCATATACAGATGGTCTGCCAACATAAAGGCAAGGGGTGACAACATTTGCCCCAGAGAGCGAGAGGCGGCCAGGAAAGAGTGCCATGATGAAATGGTCACCCTCTGGGCCTCGGACCTCAGTCGGTCCGAGTTTAACCGCCGAGTATCGGACGCACTCGCCCCGGCGCTTGACCGGTGGCTCGAGCGGCCGCACGGCTCCCTCAGCTACAGGATGGTGCAGGTGATGACCGGGCATGGCTGCTTTGGTCATTACCTGCACCGCATCCGCCGAGAGGGGGCTCCTTCCTGCCACGAGTGCGGCGCTGCTGATGACACGGCGGATCATACGCTCGCGTATTGTCCGTCGTGGGACCAGCAGCGCCAGGCACTGGTGGCGAAGGTCGGCCAGAACCTCACCCTTGGCAGTATAGTGGAAGCTATACTGGCAGGGGAAGAGGCCTGGAAGGCCTTCGCCACCTTCTGTGAGGAGGTGGTGGCAGGTAAGGAAGCGGCGGAGCGCGCGCGGGAGGAAGACCCTTCCGCCGACGCGCTCCGAAGAGCGAGGAGGGGTCGGAGACGCCGACAATATGTGCGTCTCCTTCCTCTCCTTGGAGGTGGCCAGTCGGCGCACGGTACTGGGGTACCCGCGCCGGCATTGCACCGGTCACCTCCGGTGCTCGTTAGGGACGGCTGCTCACCCTCGGCTGTCCCTAACGCCCCCCCCAGCCCATCCGGGGGGGGCAGCGTCCTGCCCGCCGTGCAGGCGGGCTCCGTCCGGGGGGTCGTGCACATGGCTTCGTGCCCGTCACCACGACCCCCCACTATGGACGATGAGAGGGTGCCAAAAAGAGGGTCTGATGCTGAGCCAACGAACACAGATTACAAATACAAATACGAAATTATTAGGTTAGGTTAGGTAGTTAGTAGCTATAAATACTTTTCAAGCCTTGATATGGCTACGGACTTTCACCAAATTCCTTTGAAAGAAGATTGCATTCATCTCACTGGCTTTGTCACTCCCGAGGACCATTTTGAGTATATAAGAATGCCCTACGGTTTGGCCAACTCTCCGATCGTGTACCAGCGGATAATCAATGATACCTTGCGTGATCTTATTAATGAGGGTAACGTACTGGGTACGTACTGGCTTTTCAATCAATTTGAAAAAATCCTCCTTCTGAGTTACCGAAGTTGAGTATCTGGGTAGAGTAGTAAGCTCAGGTCAGGTCAGACCAAGCCCCCGAAAAGTCGAAGCCCTAGTTAACACCATACCCCCTGAGAATGTCAAGCAGGTCCGTCAATTCCTTGGCCTAGCTGGGTATTTTCGAAAGTACATAAAGGATTACGCAACGATTACATCCCCTATTACTTTTCTAACTAAGAAAAATATAAAATTCGAGTGGACCCCTGAGTGTGAATCAATCCGGCAGGATATAATTAAACACCTCACTAACAAACCAGTTTTGGCTATATTCGATCCAAGTCTCCCGACAGAGGTCCACACGGATGCGAGTAGCGCAGGCTATGGAGCAGTACTCCTACAAGTTAATTCGATGGTAAAAAACATATTGTGGCTTATTATAGTAAAGTAACTCAAGGTGCCGAAAGCAAGTATCATTCCTATGAACTTGAGACCTTGGCCGTTGTAAAAGCTCTTCAAAATTTCAGACATTATTTAGTTGGCTTAAAGTTCGTAGTTGTCACCGATTGTAATGCCCTTAGATCTACTGAACGTAAAAAGGATTTACTACCCCGAGTTGCCTGATGGTGGATATACCTCCAGGACTTTCAGCTTTCCATAGAGTATAGGAAAGGTGTCCTGATGCCCCATGCTGACTACTTAAGTCGAAACCCTGTTACAGTCAATCACATCTCAAGACCTCGCAACTGGGCTCAGGTAGCACAATCTGCCGACTCAGAGACCCAAGATCTTATCCAAAGTCATCTTGATGGTCATTTGGATCCTTCTCGATATGTAATTCAAAACGATGTCCTTTATTATAAGTTCCAACCTGTCGGTGAACAGCCGCGACTTTTGTGCTATGTCCCTAAAGGTCATCGGCTCAGCCTCCTCAGGATCTTTCCCGATGAGCATGAACACGTGGGCACCGAAAAGACCCTAGATCTCATTAGGAAGCATTTCTGGTTCCCAGGTTTAAAACAGTTTGTCAGCAAATACGTGGCTCATTGTTTAATTTGTATTTCTCAAAAGAGAGTACCACGTGCTCCCTTACAAAACATAACTTCTTGAAAGAAATCAGATGTACCGTTTGAAACAGTGCACATGAAACCTACCAGTATCAGAAGGATATAAGTTTGTCCTTGTCATAGTGGACGCTTTCAGTAAATTCACCTTGCTCTATCCCCTATAAAGATAAGAGGCCTCGGAACTTCAGCGTGTTATCAAGCAAGCTGTGTCCCTTTTTGGCGCACCTAAATTAATAATATGCGATAAAGGTCGTATGTTTGAGTCAAGTGAGTTCGTCGCTTGGGTTGACAGTCTGGGCTGTAATCTCCACTATATTACTCCGGAGATGCATCACGCCAACGGTCAAGTTGAGCGATATATTCGCACCGTTCTCAACATGCGTATTCAAGCAAACTATAAAAGTGTTGCGTGGCCTGATGCACTTTGGAAAATTCAACTTGTACTCAATGTTACAAAGCAAAAGACCACGCAGGTCTCTCCGTTAAATTTACTCGTTGGTATTCAAGCCTCCACTCTTGTTATCCGAGCATTGGTGCGTGACCTAGCAGCTCAGGAGTCTACTATGAGTCTACTACTACTAATAGGGAAGCTTTCCGTGAAATGACCCGGAGTCTAGCTCGCCGGTTGCTAGAGGACAATCGGAGTAAACAGGATGAACGCGCCAACCGTCAGCGTCATCAGCCACGGCAGTTCAACGTTGGCGACTGTGTCTTCGTGATTAAGACCACGCAGTCGACTGGAAAACTGGATCCCGGCATGCGAGGTCCATACAAGGTGCTAAAGGCGCTACCAAGTGGAAGATATCAACTGCACCTGATGGGTGGCAGTTATGGCAACACAACACAAGCCGCGGCTTAGTATATGGTGCCATGGCGAGGCGAGTGGTGCCCGAAGACATGCGCAGCTTTCTTTGACAGTCAGTTTCATCTCATAGCGTTTGTGGCTTAGTATAGCGCTTGCCGCTTGTCCTAGCATTTGTCGCTTGTTAGTTTGGGTGAGGGAAGCTATGCAACCCAAGCATTCGTCGCTACACCCTGGCGTTCGTCACCGCTAGGGCCCCAAGTTACTGCATAAGTTGGCTACAATAGTTAACTTATGGCCTGTTCGTCAGGCAAGTCGCGTTCGTCGCGAGGACCTGTTCGTCAGGTCGACCTGTTCATCAGGTCATGTTGCAGGAGCAGTAATGTCGGCGCACGCAGGCAGCCGACGTGGAGAGCAGCAGCCGGAGTCCAATATCAGAGTTCGAGGCTTGGTTCGATTTTAAAGAACAGAGAGACGTCTCTGAGTTAATTAAGAACGATGAACTTGTGGTTATGTTGTGCTCTTGATATGACAGATGAAGACTGAACTAGATAAATGATGATGAAGTAAAAGATCGTATTTAAGGCTAAATGAACTTAGTTTAGTACTCATGTAACCATTTCTAATGAAATTGTTGTTTCCAGACGATAATACGGATGACTTGGAGACGGCAGAAACGTTACCGACCGCAACTGCTGCCCTGTCTATGCCTCTCCTGGACAACGGGATGGAAGCCGGACCCTCAACGTCTGACTCCGCTGGTTCCAGTTGTGTCCCGGGAAGCAGCCGTATCGAGGACGATACGCAGTGAAGAGAAGCCGTATAACCCCTTCCAGCCATCTACTACCCCGTGCCAGCCTACAAAAACAAACTTCAGAGCAAGAGACAGCCCATTTGACTGTTAGCCCTCGGAGTGTACGCATCGTTCGTCTTAGTCGTGCGAGCCATTATTTACTTACATAACGTCGTTACAGCCTTATGTACTAATTATTTCTATTGAAATTGTGGAAGTCTACATAAAATAGTCGTTATTTTTAAATTGTAAATATTTCGAAATTTTAGAATAGTTATTTACGGGATTGCTACCATGTCGTACCTTATTTTTGAGTATCCGATATTTCGGCGTATGCATCACTTTTACATCATTGTCTGTCTACTAACTTCTTTGTATATCGCGGTCAATACTACCTCCAAATAGATGGGGTCGCTATGGGCAGTCCGGTAGCTCCAGTAGTTGCTAACATCTGGATGGAGTTTTTCGAGGATAAAGCCCTTGCCACGGCACCCACGGAAATTAAACTATGGAAGAGGTATGTGGACGACGTATTTTGTGTACTGAAGGGTGACAGACATGATGTGGAGTCCCATCTGGCCAATTTAAATGGCATCCACGCGAAAATGAGATTCACCTCTGAGACGGAAGAAGACAGGAGTTTAGCGTTTCTTGATGTCAAAATATGTGTGCGGAATGACGGATCACTGGGCCATTCAGTGTACAGGAAAGTCACACACACTGACCGCTATTTAAGTGCCATGTCTCATCATCACCCGAGACATCTGAATTCTGTAGTGACTGCATTGACGAACTGAGCTTATGATCTCTGCGATGATGAACACCTAGATCAGGAGCTGGATCATATTCGGGGAGTCCTACAGAACAACGGATATAAAGGGCATCTTCCACCAAGACACACAATTAAGCAACATAAAGACAGGGTAGATAGACAGCCGGTATTTTTGCCCTACATTAAAGGTGTGACAGACAAGATCTCCAACGTGCTAAATAAATACTCTATAAAAACTATCTTCACTCCTCTTAAAAAAGTGGCACAATACCTGCGATCGCCCAAAGACAGCTTTCCGCTCGAAAAGCCTGGTGTCTATAAAATTGACTGTAGCTGTGGTAGTTCATACATTAGCCAAACTAAACGCATCATATCATGCCGACTAAAAGAACACATAAAAGCGGTCAAAAACAATGACAAGCAGAAATCAGCAATTGCAGAACATTTGTTGGAATCGGGTCCAAATCACTGGATTGAGTTTTATAACCCTCAGATAATTTCGACAGAACGCCACTACATACCGAGACTGGTCAGGGAAGCGTTTGAAATCCGGAAATTCAAAAATTTCAATCGTGAGGATGGGTTTAAATTGTCAAATGTCTGGAATCCAGTGATTTGTAAGTGTAGGAACCGTAAAACTAAACAAAGTGTCGTTTCGCGGGCAGATACTGTGAGTGTTGTGTGTCGAGAACAGGTGCGAATAAATAGTGAGTTAGGAAACAGTGGTACCGGAGGTGAACGCAGTAAAAGACTAAGAAGGAGGGTAGACCGATATGTCTGCCAATAACATCTTACCCGCAGAACCTTCAGTTACTCCGTGACCATGGCGCTTGCAACAGCGCCGAAATATCGGATACTCAAAAATAAGGTACGACATGGTAGCAATCCCGTAAATAACTATTCTAATGTTAGTGACCATGAAAGTTTAAAACAATATATTTCGAAATTTAATCATAATTATAATCATTTATTTGTTAAGACACGTGTACATTAAAACAGATGTTGAGTTAAATTACACAGAAGTTCAAACATGTCGTACCAATTTTGGTGTACAAATATACAACAATCAAAAAGCAATTCAACTTCAATACAATAATTCATAGGAATTTACCTGGTATAAATATAATTAGATTTTAAGATAATAATAATAAACATGTCAATTTCTCATAAATAATATAAATTTGATTACACTTGATTATAAAAGTTCACTGTCATTTAAATAATCTGAAATTGAATAATAACATTTGTGGGTCAATAATAATTTTAATTCTTTCCTGAAAACACCTCAGTATAGACGCAAATAGTGTGTGAGCGAGAAGTGAATAGATGCGCCGCCATTTCTGATCCCATTCTTTATCCGCACAGGTTGTAATGATTTTACTTTCTTTTTTTATTTGCGTAATTGGGTATTTCATCTGCGAGGGACCACTGATTAAATTCCAAGTTTCCTTTGATTTATTTTGAGTTTTCTTGAGATAGTGATTATTCTGCACCTTTTGTGTGCTTTTGATAATTTTTCGAAACGTATTTCTTAAATCTATACTTATTTTCTAAAGTAGGGGAATGGCGGTATCTCCATAGTAATTTTCTTTGTCTCCTGCTACACAACTTAATACCCTTAGATATCCATTTCACCTTATTATTTGGTTTAATGGTATTTATTTTATATGGGAGGCAGAGATCATACAAAAGTAGATACAGTTCCATAAAATTATCATAAGCTGTATTCGGATTCGTAGTAGTATAAATATCACTGAATGTTAACTGTTTTAAATACTTTTTGAATATCCTTATATTTACATTTGACAAATCTCGTACTCGTTTTCGCCAATACTTAAGTTTGCAAACTCTTTTTACCGGGATTTTTAATATTTGTGCCATATGGTCGGACAGTGCCAAGTCAATTACTTCAGCCCTACATTTGTGTCGTGAATTATGTGCAAAGTTGTCTAAACATGTATTACTTATCAATCGGGTTGGTTGTTTAATTTCGAGTTTGAGATTGTAGTTTAAGAGAAGACACTCAAACTCTATAGTTAGGTTATTATGTTTAAGTGTATCAATGTTAAAATCACCACACACTACAATGGTTCTATTTTTATTTTTCATTAATTGTGTCATCATTGTTTCCAACCTTTCAAAGAATACCTGAATGTTAGCAGCTATTGGAGGTCTATACAAACATACGATAACCAAATTGTGAATGAAAAGCTCTACAGCACAACACTCAAAAGTACCCCTGATAGACAGTTTTCTTACGTCCTTTATTTCCACAAACTGGACGTCATTTTTAACCATTATACACGTTCCTCCACCTTTTGTGTATCTCTAGAGTAACATGCAGCTAATTTGTAATTTTGTATTCGTAACAGTTTTTCATGCCCTAATAACATAAAATGTTCAGTTATGCAGATGACATCCATATTTGTATGACAAGCAGAAAGGTGATCAACGTGAATGGACAACATGTCTGATTTATTAAGAAGTCCGGCTATATTCTGATGCAGGATGCTTATATTATTGTAAACGAAAAAAATCGGTATTTCGTTTAGTCTCCTCTAGGCTACGGTGTGCTGAATGTTCATTTTTTAATTCCATGCTAATACAATCCCATTTAGAATAAACAATCTGAGCTATATCTTCAAATATCTGTCGTAATCCTCTGTTATTCAATGTCCCAAATTTTTTGTTGTTAAACAGCGAAATACTTGTTAACAGCGCCATCTGTATCACGCCGCCATAATTAATTAATGATTTGTAATCGATTGAGCGCCATCTGTCTAAGATAAATAAAAACCTTTTATATAGATCATCTTGTAATGTACGCATCAAGAGCTAGGTCGTCCTTTAATTAATAAATCTAATTTGTAAAACAAAGGAAGTTAATTATCATTGCTACCTGGGCATACACCACCTAATCAACATTGGTGACCCCAGTTGAAGAAGACGTAGAAAGTCAAATACGAGAGTGGGGATATTGCAGCTACGGCGTAATGGAACCACGGCCGGTGATATTGTGGAAAATCGGAATAATTCAACCAGACGCCTGAAATACAGCAAGATCAACCACAATCACACGCAATTAGGTGCTTGGAGTCCCAGGAAATAGCTGGAAAGTGAAAAATAGCCAACTTCATAGCCGCCATTGTGCACGTGTCGTCAACCAACGAGGCAGAGGACACTGGAGCGGGCTGAATTGGACAATTGGAGGAAAACGACGTGTCGCCACCAGCTCGAATATACCAAATACCATACGATAAGTAACCTACCGATCGAGTGAGTTGGCACATGTTTCTTACCTATCTATGTAATTATTCTCTTTACCCTTCTAATTTGTCACTTTTTATTTCATAAATAATGTCAATCTCAGGGGATGACAGCGAAGGCTCATAAATCATGCAAAGTAAAACCTTAAAAGACTTAAAAAAGAAGAGGGGGGTCATAAAGGGGAAACTTACAATATTTAAAAAATATTTAGCTTCCTTGAATTTAAGCAACTTATCGGCAGAGCAAATTATTGATCTGCAAATGAGGACGGATCGAATGAAGACCATTTTCACTAGCTTCGAGTCAGTACAGGATCACATCGAAACCATAACCGATAACTATGAGGAGCAGTTAACCGAGAGAGAACTCTTCGAGGGGTCGTATTTCGATGCTATTTCCAACGCAACACAAGGGCTATCTAAATATTCCAAGCCTGAGATCACGCAACAAAATATCATAGTTGGGGGTAGCAAAGCAACAAATAGTGAGTACATTATATATCCTGATATAGCATTGCCTAACTTTGACGGGGATGTTAAACAGTGGATCGAGTTCCGTGATACCTTTGACGTATTAATAAATCAAAGTAATTTAAAAAATATTCAAAAATTTAAATATTTAAAATCTTGTCTTAAGGGTTGCGCACTAGAGGTCATTGGGTCGTTAGAATTCTCAAACGAAAATTATGACTTGGCTTGGAAATTGTTGTGCGAACGATACAACAACCCAAGAATTATTGTGAACAATCACTTAAAGGCTTTATTCAATATTGATAATGTACCGTACACGCCGAGTGCTTTGAGAAGTCTAGTAGATAGTATTTCTAAACACTTGCGAACAATTAAAATATTAAATATCGATATTGAGAACTGGGATGTATTGGTTATATTTTTATTAACTTCCAAACTTGATCGCCAATTACAACATAAATGGGAAGAACGGATTAATACCAAAGAAATTCCAAATTTACAGGAGTTTAAGTCATTTCTAAGATCGCAAGCTGACCTACTGGACACTTTGGGCACCGATGACCCGGCCAGGACAAATATGGCAAAGAAGACGTTTGTGGCCACGATCCAAGCTGTACAACTGGACCAAAGGGGTAAGCCGAATAACCGATGCCCTAATTGTTCTGAAACACATTACATAAACCAGTGTCCACGCTTTCTAACCCTAAATGCAGAGTCTCGCATCCGGCTGATCAAAAGATTAAGACTATGCCTAAACTGTTTTGGCTCAAATCACATGATACAAAATTGCAGAACAACCAGGTGCAGGACCTGCAAAGGTAAACACCACACATTATTACACGACCCGTCAAGACAAAAAACACCACTAGAAACAAATATTTTAAAAACTACTTTATTCAGTAATCCCTCACCGCAACAGACCGAACCTCAATCTCATGTAGTAAATACAACCCTAGTACATGGTAACCAACAGCAATATGTGCATAAGTCTGTAGTTTTATCCACTGCCTTAATATATGTAGCTGATATTAAACACCAGTTACACTGTAACACGTCGTTACCTATTTTAGCTATGTTTATGATTTTATCCTAATATTTCTTTACTTTTAACGCTATCTAGCGAGAACAAACCAAATTTCTTTCTAATCTTTGACAGCGATCACTCATTTGAGCATTAGATTTTTCTATCATCGATTTTGATACATTTAATTGATTTTCAATTAAATAAATACCACTCTTATTAAAACAATTAATTTCAATAAAATTAGATGTTTGTGGCCAATTTTGTATTTTTCTGCATTAACTGCATTCACATTTTTTGTAAGCCGTATGATCCTGAGATACCTATACCTTCGGTCTATGGATTAAAAGAGAAATAGATTCCTTTATGAATTTTTGACGTCTGCCATTTTTTTGGCTTCTATTCTTGTGGTGCGCTGAAGCACATTTGAATTTATTTTTTAATTAATCCCCTCAAATTCTATCCAAGATGGATTGGGACACATGGCTCTTTAAGTAAAGTAACGGCAGAGCCGCATTAGTTTTTCTTTTTTTTTTTTCATTTTTGGTGACGCCATGTGTTGGTAAGTTGAATTGGTTATGTAACTCAAATTTTCATATTTAAATGTAATCCTCGCACATGCTTAGCCATTGTCTCTTGTTTTAGGCAAATGATGACACCATTTTTATTATACTTTGTGATGGGCTGAATATCTCCTGCACCACGTCTTTTCATAATGGGTGAGCACGCTTTCACATTTTCTGTTTTCTTTTTATTTGCCGCCTTTATTGCGCCTAGAAGCTCTTCACGCATTTGCCTATGTGCGCTGGATACCATGGGTTGTCTGCATACCACGTGCTATGACATTATGTAACTCTTTTCCCAACAGCACTACCATCTTGTGTTGGCTGGCTGTCCTAATGCTTCCTTTGTGTGCACATTTCAGGCATATAAAGCCCTCTTTATGCATGGGTGTCGATCTGGCGAGGCAAGGAACACTCCAGGACTTATAACCGGTCAGCTGCTGCACTCCATGCGTGGCTGATACTTGGAGAGGTCTCCGTTGCCATCGTAGGACTGCAACACCCATGTTTAGCATTAAGTTTAGTTTAATGCTTTAATAAGGTACACATTTATTATTTTCTTATATTCCGGAGTAGAAGTTTTATGCATATGCTATGATAACCTATTTTTATCTTTGTTACTTTTTTTAAGAGACTATCCTCTTGATAGGAGTCTTGTTACTTTAATATTTGTATTTTTATCAGGATAATCCTCGGGATAGGAGTCCTGTTTAATTAAATGTAATTTTGATACGGCCTAGATTAAGCCTAGCTTTAATACATTACTTGTTTAAGATCATGTAAGTTCTTACATAAAAATTTAACTTTAAAAGCCAGAAACAAAAAATTATCTTTTCCAAAAGCATGTATTTTTGCATATTTTTTATAATAAATATTCAGCCCTCATACTTAAACTCTTTTATTTAAACTCTAACTTTCTAGCTAGGTAGTTTAAAAGCTAGTGGCGCCCTCTCTCAGCTCTCTGTTAGAATTCTGCGAGCGCCTCAGAACCCACGGAGCTAGCATTACCATCAGCCATTCAACATCCTGGCTCAAAGGGTTACAACACAAACTAAGAGTACTTTTAGATTCTGGTTCGCAGTCCAATTTTATAACCCAACACGCTTATGACAGGTTAAATATACCTATATATAATGCGAATGTCGAAGTACGCGGATTTAACGATGCTTTAACCAACATAAGTCAATATTGTAAGCTTAATATACAATCTCAGGCTTTTTCATCAATGTCTCATGCTTTATAGTACCAATATTATGTAAGGTCTCTCAGCTGCACAATATAAATGATCTTAAAATACCGAGTCAATATAAATTAGCAGACGAATTTTTCTATATGGCAGGTGAGATTGACATGATCATAGGAGCGGAACAGTTTTACAATATATTATGTATTGGCCAGCACCGATTGGGCAAGGGTTTACCTATACTGCAAAAAACTCGCTTCGGTTGGGTAGTGTCACCGTCATTTACACCGTCATTGCAGACAGGCGAAATTATTAGTAACTTTGTACTTATAAAAACGATAATATCGAATTTAAAAAATTACCTGATGATGAAATAAAATTATGCGAGAAGGTTTTTAGTGAACATCGCGAACGACTGAAGGTAATTTTATTGTAAGTCTTCCTTTGAAACAAAGTCCTCTCAAACTAGGAAAATCACGACATACCGCTTACAAACGATTAAAAACACTAGAACAAAAATTTATTAAAAACCCCGATCTTAAGAAAAAATATATACAAACAATGCGCGAATTTGAAATGTCTGGTCACATGAAGAAGATACAAATATCTCCTGAATACCAGTATAATTATTTGCCACACCATGCTGTGATCAACTACCAAAAGGAAACAACTCCTATACGTATAGTACAGGATGCTTCTTGCCCAACCGATACTGGATTATCATTAAATGACAATCAACACAAGGGTAAATCACATCAAGACGAATTAATCAATATTTTATATAGATACCGATCACATAGATATATAATTTGCGCCGACATTGAAAAAATGTATCGCATGATTTATCTTAACCCACAACAACAAAAACTACAATATATTCTGTGGCGAGAAAACCCAGATGAACCAATTAATTTTTACGTTTTAACGACATTGAGCTTCGGTCTAAAGGCGGCCCCGTACCTAGCCACGCATTGCTTGCAGCAATTAACACTGGAATGCAGTCAGCAGTGCCCGGTCGCCGCGAAGGCGATCGCACGTGACTTTTATTTGGACGATTTTATACACGGAAACGATAATAAAGCTGAGTTAATAGAAACTGCAAACCAGGTGGACAAAATATTAAACACAGCGAAGTTTAAGTTAAGGAAATGGTGCTCTAACTCACCCGATATATTAGATCAGGTAGGTAATCGTGACTCAAAGAAACAGACTAACATACAACCAAAAAAAAATTAATAAAAATTGCGATAAATAAACAAATATCCCAGACATATTTATGGTCTGATTCTAACATTGCCTTATCATGGATAAACTCTAGTCCTGAAAAATTGAAATGTTTCCAAGCCAACCGAGTCAAGGAAATTCAGGCATTGACAAATAAGGACGACTGGTACTGGGTTAGCTCACACGATAACCCAGCTGACCTGATAACACGCGGGTTATCAGCTGATAAATTTAAGCAGAATAACTTATGGTTTCAAGGACCTTCGTGGCTTATAAAACCAAAGTCGGAATGGCCCAAAAATAAACCACTTCTAATAAATACAGAAACCACTATGGTATCTTGCACTTCGCATGAATCACCGAATACATTTATAAGTAAATTATTTAATAAGTATTCAAGTGATCTAAAATTAATTAGAGTAGTTTCATACATCTTAAGATTCATTCATAACACAAGAAATAAACAATCCAGGTTGTCAGGATGCCTATCAGTAAAGGAAACGATAACAGCAAATTTAAATTAACGCAATTCTCACAAATGGAATCATTCCCAAAGGAATATGTGTTACTAAAACAAAATAAATCAATTCCAAAGGGATCAAACATTAAAGATTTGAACCCCTTCTTTGATAACGGAGTGATTAGAGTAGGAGGATGACTATCAAACTCAACATATGCATACGATAAAAAACACCCACTCATTTTACATCACAAACACAATTGGACTAAGCTTATAATGCAAAACGAGCATAAACGCTTATTTCATGCTGGTCCACAACTATTATTGGCTACAGTACGTGAACGAGTCTGGCCAACGCATGGGAGAAGCTTAGCCAAAAAAGTAGTACATGAGTGCGTGACGTGTTTTAGGGCTAACCCTAAAACCACTACACCTATCATGGGTAACTTACCTAAACACAGAGTCACACCCTCAATGCCATTCACTACAACGGGCATCGATTATGCGGGTCCCTTTTTGGTAAGAGATAGAAGGGGACGGGGCTACGAATATTATAAATGTTATATTTGTATCTTTGTGTGTTTTAGTACCAAGGCGATCCACATTGAATTGGTATCGAGTTTGGAATCGCAGGCCTTTATTGTAGCATTGCGACGGTTCATTGCACGGCGAGGTAAACCCCGGACCCTAGTAAGTGACAACTCTACCACTTTCAAAGGAGCAAATAACGAGTTAGTAGAACTGTACAATTTTATAAAGGATAGCTCCGAAAAATTAACTAACTTTAGCTCAAACGAAGGTATTAATTGGAAATTTATCCCTGTTTATTCCCCGCACATGGGAGGAATACACGAAGCAGCTGTAAAAAGTTGTAAATATCATTTGAAAAGAGTAGTTGGGCAAGCTTTATTAACCTATGAAGAATTTATGTCATATTTAGTACAAATAGAAGGGATACTAAATTCACGTCCACTTTGTCCAATTCCAAGTACCGATTCTGATGATGTTTTTATTTTAACGCCAGTTCACTTTTTGATCGGAAGGTCGCTTAATTTGGTTCCGGACTACGAGTATGAGGAGGTGGTCACGTGACTACATCAGCCTGCTCCAGCAACGTGTCAAGTGGAGAGAAGCGAAGGGATCCAGTCTCAAACCTGGAACCATCGTACTTATCAAGGACGACAGGCTACCGCCTTGCTATTGGAAGCTGGGCCGTATCACACAGAAGCACGAAGGAACAGACAACGTGACGAGAGTGGCCACCATCAGGACAAGTCAAGGCATCGTAAAGCGCGCATTCAATAATATATGCGTACTACCTGTAGATGGAAGTGAGTAAACGTATATTTTGTAATAAGTTATGTATTAAGAGATTTACTACGAAACTTGGATAAACATACCTAGGTATAATTTAGATTAAGCTTAACTAATACTTTGCAATGTAATTTGAAAGTTTGGAAATAAACATACTTTTACTTTGTTTTATTGATAGGTATACGAAACATTTATTCAGATAATAGGCAGGAAAAATATTAGTTATGAGGACACCACACTTGACAGTAGGCACACTTATCAATTCCCCTATTTCTCCTATAAGTTAGGTAATAGATAGCTAATTAAATTTGTAACTTATTTAGTAATTTGTACATTATATAACTAAAATTCAAAGAAAATTATATGTATTTGGCCGGCAGCATGTTAAACAGCGAAATACTTGTTAACAGCGCCATCTGTATCACGCCGCCATAATTAATTAATGATTTGTAATCGATTGAGCGCCATCTGTCTAAGATAAATAAAAACCTTTTATATAGATCATCTTGTAATGTACGCATCAAGAGCTAGGTCGTCCTTTAATTAATAAATCTAATTTGTAAAACAAAGGAAGTTAATTATTATTGATACCTGGGCATACACCACCTAATCATCAATATCCTAATATTTACATTTGACAAATCTCGTACTCGTTTTCGCCAATACTTAAGTTTGCAAACTCTTTTTACCGGGATTTTTAATATTTGTGCCGTATGGTCGGACAGTGCCAAGTCAATTACTTCAGCCCTACATTTGTGTCGTGAATTATGTGCAAAGTTGTCTAAACATGTATTACTTATCAATCGGGTTGGTTGTTTAATTTCGAGTTTGAGATTGTAGTTTAAGAGAAGACACTCAAACTCTATATATAGTTAGGTTATTATGTTTAAGTGTATCAATGTTAAAATCACCACACACTACAATGGTTCTATTTTTATTTTTCATTAATTGTGTCATCATTGCTTCCAACCTTTCAAAGAATACCTGAATGTTAGCAGCTATTGGAGGTCTATACAAACATACGATAACCAAATTGTGAATGAAAAGCTCTACAGCACAACACTCAAAAGTACCCCTGATAGACAGTTTTCTTACGTCCTTTATTTCCACAAACTGGACGTCATTTTTAACCATTATACACGTTCCTCCACCTTTTGTGTATCTCTAGAATAACATGCAGCTAATTTGTAATTTTGTATTCGTAACAGTTTTTCATGCCCTAATAACATAAAATGTTCAGTTATGCAGATGACATCCATATTTGTATGACAAGCAGAAAGGTGATCAACGTGAATGGACAACATGTCTGATTTATTAAGAAGTCCGGCTATATTCTGACGCAGGATGCTTATATTATTGTAAACGAAAAAAAACGGTATTTCGTTTAGTCTCCTCTAGGCTACGGTGTGCTGAATGTTCATTTTTTAATTCCATGCTAATACAATCCAATTTAGAATAAACAATCTGAGCTAAATCTTCAAATATCTGTCGTAATCCTCTGTTATTCAGTGTCCCAAATTTTTTGTTGAACATATCATAGTCATAGATGAAGTTAAAGTTCGAATCCAGTATCTTCATAGTTATGCGTATGATTGTGGGAGATTAAAAATGAAATGACGTTATTCTAATGACAGCTATTTATTTTGACATTAATTAACTTATAGGCAAGTAACTCATATTTAATTCCTTGTATTTATGGGGGTTAAAATAATAATCACCAATAGCAAACATTACTTCATGCATACATAATCTGTAGTACATAAAATAAACATAGTAATAATACCTGAACACCGATGTAGTACCCTTTCTGCAGTCTAAACACTTAGAAAGTTCCAAGTACCGACGTCCTGCCGTGTCCGTAGTTGGACATCGTCTGATCTGTCGACGACCCGGTGGTTTTGCTCACGGCCCCGCAAGGGGTCGGGAGAAACTGTACTGGGATAGTTACCCATTTCAGTGAGGTCGTTCGCCGCGCATTAAGATGCGCGGCGCGTTGGCGCGGCCTAGTTTTAGGCCTAGGTGTCGGGTCCGGGGAGTCAAATCTGGTAGTGGGCTTCGCCCCGCTGACGAGTCCGGGCCCCACTGGCATAATCCCAACCCGCGAGGGATGGAACGTCCGGTGAGCGGTCTCGAGCCAGCGGGGGGCTTGGTATCGATGTCCGTCTATGTATCCGCCGGGACTAGGTCCCGCGGATACGGTCTGTCGCGGGGGCGTCGGTGGTACGGCGTAATCTCGCGCAAGTGGGCAAAGGACGACTGCCCCGCGCGGGCAAACATCCTGGTACTCAAATGGCCGATGAAGTCATCGAGGCTCTCCATCCGGGTGTCCCGAGTTATCGTCGAGTTCCTCACGTAGCGAGAGGCCTTTACGATAGAGCGCAATGCAAGCGATTGCTGTGCTCGCAATCGCTTGCGTTCAGTCTCCGCAGTCAGAGCATACCAGGCCGGGGCGGCGTAGGTAAGTCTGGTGCGAATGTACGTCTTGTAAATTCCCAATTTCGCACGTAGCGGGATATTGGACGACAAGACGGGACTCAGGAGAGATCGAGCAGCACGGCATAGCGCCACGGTGTTGCCAACGTGGGCAGCCATTTTTAGATGCCGGTCGATGGTGACCCCGAGGTACTTGACCTGTGGGGACCAGGCGATATTGCTGCCGAGCATGGTGAGCGGAGGCGGAATCCTCTTCCCACCAATGGCTATCGCCTGGGTTTTCACCACGTTGACTGACAGCCTCCAATCCTTTAACCACTTGGGGAGGGCGTCGAAAGCGCGCTGCATCTTAACTGCAGCGTGCTCCGTCGTGAGAGACGAGGTGATAAAGGCGGCGTCGTCAGCGTAGAGCGCCAGCGTGACCCCGCCTGCCACCGGGATGTCGTCCGTGTATCTGCCGTAGCAAATAGGCAAAAGACATGACCCCTGTGGCACGCCGGCCCCGACCGGTCGCACAGTCGATAACGCACCATCCACTATCACTTGGAAGCTACGTTGAGTCAAGAAAGTGGCAATGGTCATCACCACTCGTCGTGGTGCCGACGAGGTAGCTAGCTTGTAAACGAGCCCTTGGTGCCAGACTCGATCAAAAGCTTTTTCCATATCTAGCATCACGGCTTCTGTCGACACGACTGGAACCACCTTTTTATAGGCAGGCGTAAACAGGTGGCTGAGTAGGAGTGGGGAAACCAGCTGCACAGCGCACCCAACCTGACTGACTGACCTGACTAAGCCGCACGTGCAAAAATAAACAGCATTAATCATTTTAGTTTTATGTTTTTAAATAATTTAAAAATTATAAGGATATAACCCCAATCTCCCACACGGCCATACTGACAAGCAGCCGATATGGCTCGCCTGCATTTTTTTATTTTTTTATTTTAACGTTAAAACACATAGTAATTTTATTCCTTTAATTGACTTTACTTCACATTCGAAAAATTTCAATTCACAAGTCAAATTACATGACTTCTAGCCAAAACTCACGGCTACGGTCAAATCACATGACCAAAATGTTTTTAATCTTCAGAGTACCAGCCAAGTCACATGGCTATGGTCAAATCACATGACCCGAAATTCACAATGAACGTTGAAATGTAACCATATTACCAAATATGTTCAAAACATATCTAGTACCAGGCAAATCACATGGCAATGGTCAAATCACATGACTGAAATGATCACATGAACACTGCATCACTTGATGCCTAATGAAACAGCAAAGATTCAGCTGCCGTGCATACCAATGGCTTGCTGGCCAGGCAACCACTCGCATACAAGACAGTAGAAAAAAAAAATGACATTAAAATACAGTTTAATCGTCATCTATATGATCCGCAAGTAAATGTCCCATATCAGGTGAAATCAAGCGCAAATTATCGTGAGATACGTAATAACTCTTTTCCCATATCGTGCACCTTGATGGTGTATTTGTCATTTTCATTTATTTGAGTTATAACGCACGGACCTTTGAACTTGCTGTCAAGCTTGTTTATTGTACGTGGGTTCAGCTTCACCAACACTACGTCACCAACCTTGAAAGGTATAATTTGTGCTTTGGTTTTGTCAAATTTTTCCTTTGTAATACGTGCTTGATCATCCATTTTTTATTTCGACTCTAGGCGGAAAGCGTTGAGATCTAAACGTTCTACAATTCTACATCATTAATTAGAGCCGATATGGTAGGCGGTGACTGATCGCAACCCATAAGAAGCTGGAAAGGAATGCGACCCGTACTTTTATTAAAATAACTATTGATTGCTAATTGTACTTCGCCTACTGCATCCTTCCAACTTCTCCTGGTGGTATTTTCGACCACAGTAAAACAGTTAGTCAAGACTTTCATAATCCGTTCCACCTGGCCGTTTGAACGACTCACACCACTAGCAATAACGTGCAACTCTATACCCCAACTATCACAAAAACCTTTTAACTCTTTACCGGTATAAGAAGCTGCTTGATCACAAACAATTCGCTGTACCAAAATTATATATGAATTCTTTGAAGCAATTAACCGTGGCAGCGGCAGTAAGATTATTTACCGGTTTTAAAAAACAACGGTAAATAATCTTACTGCAACAATGCAAATCCACAATATTTGATAAAGGCATCTATAAATACCACAGCATACTGTTTGTTGGGCTTATTACCACTTGACTTTCCGGTGGTGTTCATGTGTACAGTGTGAAAAGGCAAAGATGTTTTCTCAATAGGATGGAGAGAAATTTGTCGGGAACCAGATTGACTTTTGTTAATTTGGCACGTTAGACAGTTTTCAACATACTTCCGAGTACATTTAGTCATATTTCTCTTCTTCTTCTAGTCTTCGGTCGGAGAGCATAAGAAGTGGACGTGTCGTTAAATATTTTCTAAATTACAATAATACGCTAGTTAGCCAATTCTAAATCATAACGCAAGCGGCGCTCGGCTGCTTGTGGACTGCACAACGCGAGTGATTTACGATCCTGTATTCCAGCGCAACGGCTGGCAGCACCTCCTCGGGTAACAAAGACAAGCTATTATTTTTTGTCCCACTTACGCGGTGTGGCTTGTGCGTCATACGCGTCACTAAGAACTTGATCACTACTACTAAATCCACCACAGATCAATATGAGCGTACAACGGTCTCCTACTGGAAGTGGCAATATTTCTGCACGAAGTGGATCATACCCAGATTTAGCAAGCAAAGCTTTTTCTCAGGGCACACCAGAGTCCCAAATTACTTTCCGCAATAAACGCAAGTTTGGAAACGAATATGAGGAGATGCTGGCGGAATTTGGGGTGATGAGGAGCCAGATGACTACAGTCCAAAATCAGATGAGTGAAATGATGGCATTTTTAACTACTATAAACAACATGCAAACGGAAAATTTCAAAAAACTAAACGAAGATGTATCATCTATCAAGCAACAGATAAAAGATGTTAAGTCTACTTCTGAAACATTAACTGAAGAGCAAAGTAAATTAAAAGATGATATAGATGATCTAAGGCGAAATAATAGTCTAACACACCAGAAAATAGAGAAAATTGAGTCAAGTCTTCATGCAAATGATATTAATTGCTTAAACCCAACTGTTTCACTGAATACGCGTGAGGAACTGTTATCAGAACTGAATGAACGCAGAGAAAGGAGCAAAAATATAATAGTAGTTGGATTACCAGAACCTATATCTACTAACGTTAATGAAAGACGGGACGAAGACAAGAAGCGAATCATAGATATTGTGCAAACCATTATATGCAAAAACTTTCCTGAGCCAACAAGAATTTACCGACTGGGAAAATATCAATCCGGCAAGAATAGGCATGTCAAAGTGTGTTTTGCGTCACATGAAACATCTAAATCTATACTTAAAAACAGACAAAGTACGGGTAAGGAAGGCATAAAAATATTTTCTGATCAAACGCCTCAGCAACAAAAGTACATGAAAATGCTGAAACAACAACTAGAACACCGAATATCAAGTGGCGAAGAAAATATTTGTATTAAATATATAAAAGGAGTCCCTAAAATAGTCCAACAGATTCCAAAAAACTCCAACCAGGAAATCGCTTAAATAACTCCACAGAAAACATCAAATCTAACAAAATCTCCTATCAAGCTACCTGCAAATATACAGACATATCTTCAAATCGAAAATCACTAAAGTGCCTATATGCTAATGCACAAAGTATAGTCAAACCCGGAAAATTTAATGAGCTGGAATGTGTTTTACGGTCATTTCACTATCTAGTACACATTATTATAATAACTGAAACATGGCTCAAATCTGATGATGATGCCAAAAGGTTCCAATTGCAAGGATACACACATTATTATAACTTTAGAAAAACTGCTAAGGGTGGCGGCGTGTCAATTTTTGCACACAACCATTAAAACACAATCTAATTGAAGAACTATCTATTGACGAAAACCACTTCCTCTGGATTCATATCAGCAAATTCTCATTAGATATAGGTGCTATCTATAAGCCTGGGCGAACAAATAATCATAACTTTCTAGAACACTACACAGCACAATTAGAAAGAAGAAAAAGAGGTTTGGTTTTTGGTGACTTTAATGAAGACCTTCTAAAACGAGAGAAAAGCGTGGCTGAGTATAATGAAGCAATAAAAGAAAGTGGTTACCATATAATGAACAAAAAAGACATACGTTTCTGCACACGTGAAACTGAAAAAACCAAAACTATACTTGACCATATCAGCACTAACCTGAAACAAAATAGTTTCCATTTTGCTGTCATAAAATCGGACATGTCTGATCATAACCAATTATATTTCGAAGTAATCAATTGCAAACCGGATCCAGTACAATCAGTCCAATATGAAGCGATTAACTATGAAAACCTCTATAAAACTGTAGAAAATGGCACTTTTAATCAATACTCTGATTATGATACATTTGAACAAAACCTTATGTCGTCAATAATAAATAACAAAACTATTAAAACCAAGAAATGTAACTTACCACAACGAGACTGGATAAATAAAGATATATTACGAGAGATATATATAAGAAACGATTTAAGACTAAGATACTTAAGAGATCCAACCAATAGAAATATAGAAGAAGAACTAATAAAAAAGCGACAATCACTGGCCAGAACAATACGAAGAACTAAATACGAATATTATTACAAAGCATTCATGGACTGTGAGAACAAACCTACCAGAATCTGGTCTTTGTTAAATAAACTGTCGCAAAACAAAATTACAAAAGATATAGCAATTCCAGATAGACTCCAGACTATGATTGGTACAATCACAGATCCTCAAAAAATATGCGACCACTTTAACCAATACTTCTCAACTATTGGTGAATATCTAGCCAATGAGATACCATCAACCTACCATCATAAGGAACCACACACAACAAAATGTATGGCGGCTATAGAGACACAAACCCTGTCTGAGCTGAGTCCCACAACAGAAGATGAAGTCTCTAGAATTATTAACAAATTCAAAACAAACACGGCGTCAGGTATAGATGGCATTAACTCTAAATCGATCAAATGCGTAAAAAAGCTTATTGTACCGGATCTCACCAATAGCATAAATAAGTGTTTTGAACAAGGGGTCTTCCCCAATAGTCTTAAAAAAGCTAAAGTCACACCTATTTATAAATCTGGAGATAAATCAGATCCTGGGAACTACCGGCCAATATCTGTTCTACCTATAATATCAAAAGTCTTTGAAAAAATTATTTATAACCGGTTGAATGCATTTTTGGATTCCATAAACTTTTTATATAACAAACAGTACGGATTTAGATGCAAATCGAACACCTTATCAGCAACCATAGATTTAATAACAAAAATCAAAACAAAAATTGATCAGAAACAAATAGTAATGGGCATATTTATAGACCTAAATAAGGCATTTGATACCGTAAGTCATGATCTACTGTTACAGAAGCTACATCATATCGGTGTCACTGAGGCGGCGTACGAAATGATAAAATCATACTTGTCAAACCGCATCCAAATCGTAAAAATAGGAAATTATCAGAGCCGACCAGAACCTATAAAATACGGCGTCCCACAGGGCTCTATTCTAGGTCCATTGCTATTTTTAATATATATCAACAACATAAATGAAATTGGCCTCAAAGGAGACATAACACTATACGCTGATGACACGAGCCTATTTTACTTCGGCCACTCCATAAAAACCGTTGTTTCAGATGCACAAAATGATCTTAACTTATTACATAAATGGTTCCAACGCAATCTCTTGACAATAAATATTTTAAAAACTAATTTCATCATATTTAAAGCCAAAAACAAAAAATTAGAAGACTTTGAACCGCCAACTATAAATAACCAAAGAATTAACAGGTCAACGTGTGAAAAATATCTTGGTTTGCTCATTGATGAAAATCTTACATGGAGGCCCCACATAGAAAAAAATAAATGTAAATTGTCATCGATTATAGGCACACTTAGGCGAATAACTAGATGTTTCCCGCATAAAATTCGTTACCTTGTATACAACTCACTCGTCAAGCCACATATAGATTATTTGATACAAGTATGGGGGACAGCCGCAAAAAGCAATCTCGAGCCGTTACAACGAGCCCAAAATAAAATCATAAAACTACTTTTTAACTATAATTATCGAACACCAACTAAGAAGATATACGAAGACACTAAAATCCTAAATATAAATCAAACTTATGTATACTTTACGTGCATACTCATTCGGAAGATCTTAACAAAAGATATTCATAGTCAAATAATATTTTCTAAGCGGAATCAAGTACAGAAGATGAAACTTAGAAACGCTAACGACCTCATACTACGCGCTCCAAGAACTAAAATGTACGGTAAAAGGAACCTTATGTACGAAGGGGCAAAATTATATAACAAACTGCCATAAGATTTAAAAGAAATTCAATCAACTGTAAACTTCAAAAGATTACTAAAGTCTTACGTTAAAAAAAAATAAAATCTAACTAGAGCCTAAAATTTTTAAATCAGTAATTTCGCAAAATCAATGAAACCAAAATTGTATATCCGGCCCAAAATGTAATTCTATAATTAAACTAATATTGAATAATTTTAATATTAATTATTATAACTACTTTCTTTAAAACTACGCCTAAAATACAAGTTTCAATATTTACCTATATACCTATATCAAACTAAAACAGTTATAGAAACTAATAATAATAAAAAAAAAACGAAAGTTATATAAACATTTTAGTAATTAAAAAGTAAAGAAATGTATGACTGTAATTAGACACGATACATTATGTATCGTCGTATAGAATATTTAAATCAATCAAATATTTATTATAACATAGCATAAAAAAGTAAAACGAACACTACATAAAGAAATACAGAAAACCATTAAAATGTAATAAATAAAAACAAAGACAAACCCTCAATCAGGCACATTAACATAAAATCCAAAGATTAGATTACATTCAAGTTTTTGCCACATCTAGTCATGCCGTGAGCGTAGCATAAATCTATATCTGTGATCCTTGTTTACCGTGCGTGCCATCTACACCGAGCGCTGTGCGATACTTATTTTATATGTACCCCCCATTTTATGCTCTACGATTTACTTTGTAAATTATATTTTTATGTTCTCGTTGTAAGCGAATTCCTGTAATTCTTAATGAGAATAAAGATCTTAAACCTTAAACCTTATATTTGGAAACCAAAATTGATTGCGAATCTTTTCGAGAGTTTTTTCCCAACCAAGATGTTTAAGGGAGTCGTGATAAATTTGTATCATGTGCCAGCGATAACTTTTGGGAACAAAAAGACATTTTTTGGTCTTGTTATCTCTTGTTGTAAAAATTCGGTATAACAATCCATCTTTTATTTCATAGCTCGCGGCCAAATTTTTATCAATTGTACCATCTTTAATAGATCGCATAATATTTTTGGTTTCCAAATCGTTATTTTGTTCTACCTCTAACCAATCACTGTAGTTATGGACGTTACTTATGTTCAGGATTGCAGGATTACGACTCAAGTAATCCACGTGAGGGATGCGTTCCCCCTTGCGATATTCAATTTTAAAGTCAAACGACTGTAAGTATGCCCACCACCGGTGTACCCGAGGGAGCAGCTCTTTTTTATTGCGTGACGGTTTGAGAGAATTACAGTCGGTAATTACATCAAATGGTCTATCAAGTAGGTAATGTCGAAAATGTTTAATAGCTCTTACAACTGCTAAAGTCTCTAATTCGTAAGAGTGGTAGCGACTTTCGGTTTCAGTGGTTCGTACATTATAGTATTCAATAACCTTTAATTTATTGTCATGTCTTTGAAAAAGGACTGCGCCTAAACCTGCCGAACTGGCGTCTGTGTGAATCTCAGTTGGCTATGTTGGATGAAATAATGTAAGTATCGGTTCGGATGCAAGATGTGGTAAAATAGTATTCCGAGCAGTATCATGTTCGGCTGTCCAATTAAACTTCGTATTGTTACGGGTGAGATTATACAACGGGATCATTGTGAGGGAGAAATTTGGAATACACTTCTGAAAATATCCTGCTAGACCACAAAATAGACGCACTTGCTTTACCGTTGTTGGAACTGGAGAATTAAGAAGTGCTTGAACTTTTCCGGGGCTTGGTCTTACTTGGCCGTTGGAAATAGTTCTGCCTAAGTATTCAACTTCTGTTTGAAGAAATTTACATTTTTTAATATTGAGAGAAAATCCAGCTGTAAAGCGTCAAGAACTTTTTGCAAATGCACAATTCCTAGTTCAGCATTTTCTGAATAAATCACAACGTCATCAACATATATCAAGGCAAATTTGTCAATGAAGGGTTTTAGTGCTTTGGTGATGGCTCTCTGGAAGACAAATGGTGCATTACAGAGTCCAAAGGGCATCCGCATAAACTCATATTGACCATCAGGCGTAATGAATGCAGTTTTTTCAATCGAGTCTGGTGCTATCGGAATTTGGTGGAACCCTGCGGTCATATCTAATATCGTAAAATACTTAGCAGTGGACAATTTACTAATATGATCGTCTATTAAGGGTAACGGGAAGTGATCACGAATGGTGTTACTATTAAGTTCCCTGTAGTCTACACACATTCGGTCACTTCCATCCTTTTTACGGACCAATAATATAGGACTAGCGAACGGCGAATTACTTTCGCGAATAATTTTATTGTCTTTCAGATCTGTAATAATTGCTTTAACATGTTTTCGCTCAGTTGGAGCTAAGCGGTAAGGTCGCCTTTGTACTATTTTGTCTGGATTTTTCAGACGAATAGTCAATTCACCTGTACTGACTTGGGATACTGCATTACCAGAAGCGAACATGTCATGTCGGGAACTTAGCAAGCTGCACACCTGTGTCTTATAGTTAGGATTGACAACTAAGCAATCAGGATCAAACTTTTGGACAGCATTAATGTGATAAGAGTTACAAGATATTGTCGCATTATTATTCACGAAAGTTATCTGTATACCGGGCATGTTAAATAAATTTTGACCAATCAACATGTCATATTGGATGGAACTATCGAGGATAAGCACAAATTCCAACTCGATATATAAGCCATCCACAAAGACTGCACAGAGCTTTTTACGTGATGAAGAGAAAGAATTGTTTTCAACGCCTCGCAAAATTGTAGTATTATAAATAATTTTGCCACTAACTGAGTCACCTACACTTTCGCACATTAGAGAACATTCAGCCCCGCTATCCAGTAGGCACGAGAAGTTACGGCTATCGATTTGGACCGTGCTAGCGTTGGTATTATTTACAATTAAGGTGTTAACATTAGCAGTGTGAACATTAGCAGTTCTCTCGTTTTTCGGTTTGTTATTCAAACGAGAGAAGCAATTTTCCTGCGTATGCCCTTGTTTTTTACAGTTGCAACAGCGCCGAAATATCGGATACTCAAAAATAAGGTACGACATGGTAGCAATCCCGTAAATAACTATTCTAATGCTGTATTTACCTATAATAGGCATATCTTTTAGTTAAGGCACCCTTGTACTGGTATTGAATGTGCAAACTGATATGTTGTTGGTAAATCTTTATCAATAAATAAATAAAATAAGAGAAGCAAATCGTCGTAGTACCGGGCTTCATCTGCAAATGTTTAAATAAGTCTATCTTTAAGTTCGGTCCAGGTAACCAGATCCGTATAATTGCGACGTGCCCATTCGGCTGCTCGCCCACGCAAGTTCTTTCGGGATAAATTTAAAGTTTCCCTATCAGTGAGTTCATATTCTCTTTTGAGATTTTCAATATTACGGCACCACACTTGGACAGTGTCGCTTCGATCATCAGGGTCGAATGCGGGGACATAAATGTGCTCAAGGTTTCGCATACGGGGAACCAGTCTAGTATTGGGTGAGCTGATGGCATTTGCCGTGGTTTGTATAAGGTTCTTCATCATTTCTTGCATCATTTTTTGCATAAAATCTAGAGGAAAGAAAATTGTCCTTGGATTAGAATCCCCGCTAGTCAGATCACCGGGAACCGTCCTGCCGTTGCTCGCAGTGGGACCATTGAAAGGCTGCGATGAACTTCGCTCGAAGACTGGTGACGTGCACGCAGCATTGGCATCTGGCGCTGCTTCACCCAGAAGGCGTTCACCTTCCGGCTGATCCATCTTTAGATAGTCCTGAAATCATACATTTTTAGACGTAGTTTGGGTTAAGAGAATCCCACTTCTGATGTGGTCTCCCACATCAGAAGTTAAATGAAATGACGTTATTCTAATGACAGCTATTTATTTTGACATTAATAAACTTATAGGCAAGTAACTCATATTCAAAGCCGTAAAAAAAAACTCATATTTAATTCCTTGTATATAAGGGGGTTAAAATAATAATCAGCAATAGTAAACATTACTTCATGCATACATAATCTATGGTACATAAAATAAACATAGTAATAATACCTGAACACTAAGACAGTTCAGAGCACCGACGTAGTGCCTTTTCTGCAGCCTAAACACTTAGAAAGTTCCAAGTACCGACGTCCTGCCGTGTCCGTAGTTGGACATCGTCTGATCCACAAACTAAGTAGAAGATACTACGTATCAGACAAGAATGTCCCATAGTGCTCCACTAGGCCATTTTTAGAACGACTGAACGGAATCAGCATTGATTTTGACAGATTTGAATGAATTGTCATACGGCAGTTCGTTCATTCAATGAATGAATGATTAGCAATGACCAGATTAATCCAGATAAAATATTAAGATTTTTTATAACGCCATTTAACAACAAAAATAAAATACAAGCTACTTATAACACCTTTTTTTCGCGGGTAGGCGTGAAACGGCAAACACGCAAATTTTTGCTGCTCTATTTCAAGTTGGTTTTATAATAAATAAAACAAGTTTAAATAATATAAATTAATGTAATTACGTTCCGTACTTACCTGCCAAGCAATTCCTATAATAATAACACAGTTGACATCACTTTTATTACATCTCGTTACATCACAACACGTCTCTAACTGAAGCACAAAATAGAATCCCTACAACAATCGCTCATGGAAGTAAAGGAGATGTGTGCAGCACGTATGACGGAGTTCCAGGCCAGCTTGGAGCAGGCAGTGGCGACGGGACCTTCTGGACCCACTGTTGCTACGCTGCATGCGGACTTCACTGCATTCCGAAGGTTTGTGGTATCCACTATAGAAAGCCTTCAAAAGTAAGTAGAAATACTCGCGCGTGAATGCGACAGGCTGGAGATGGCGGGGAGACGCAAGATTCTGCTTGTACATGGTGTTCCAGAAGCCACGGGTGAAGACACAGGGAATGTTTTCCTCCAGACGGTGTCTCGCATGAAGCTGCCGCTCTCAAGGGATGTCTTATCTCGGTGCCAGCGGCTGGGCCGATCATCAAAAGACAAGCCAAGACCGCTTCTTGTCCAGTTCTGCCGGGTCGAGGATCGGGATCGGGTGTGGTATGCCAAGACCACTTTGAAGGGCACCGGAGTAACCGTCTCGGAGTTTCTCACAAGAGGCCGGCATAGCGCGTTCCTGGAAGCGCGTAAACGCCTGGGGATCTCCAAATGCTGGACGCGGACCGGAGTTATTATCGTCGCAGCACCGGATGGCAAGCAGCACAGAATAACCTCCCTCGGCGAGCTGAATAGGATCTGCGGCCCGCTCACCGACACCCAGGCTGCGACTACAGGTTCTGCGCAAGATGTGGCTAGTGGAGGCAGATCGAGGCGCAACCGAAAATAGTTTGTTTTTGGTGGTAACAAAATCGGGTTAGGATATTCTTGCATATAATAACTTCCGTATTGACTTTTCTCCCTGGCTTCTTTTTACCTTCTATAATTTGCACTCTTGTACTATATTCTTTATATTACCCACAAATTGTTTAATATTTATTGCCAAAATATATTTTTTTCCTCCCATTCTATGAAAACAAAGTTCAATCAATCTTATCTTATGTTGTCAAACTGACAGCTGTCAGTCAGACTATTTTTCTTTTCTTAAATATGTTCTATCCTAATTATGGAACTTATTTAGGTTCCTTGATCCTAACCCGATTGCGTGCGTTTCGTTCCACATAGTTCCAAACCTTTTTGTTTTTTTTTTTGTGATGTGCCGATTTTGTTGTTTTAATTTGTTGTTGTTTTTATTTTTATTTCGTTTTTAATTATCCTTTTTAAATGGTTTTATGACCTATTTCTTGCATACTGCTGGCAGGTGGAGGAACGATCTTATTAAGTAATACATATATTTAAGTCTTTATTATAATACTTATATATACATACATACATACACACACACACATATATATATATATATATATATATATATATATATATATATATATGTGTGTGTGTGTATGTATGTATGTATATATAAGTGGTGTTGAGCGATATCCGAGGACGAGGACGGGGGTGAAACATTAACGATTGAACAGGGAATGTGAGTACGTATATAGATTGCTATTTCGCCGCCGGCTCGGTTAATGCGATCATTTCTAAGGAGTTGAAAACCGGGGAGTGAGTAGGAGGTAGATGGAAGACATGCGTTCAGCCAGGTTTCTGAGACAAGAATGGCGTGAATGTTTCGGTTGTCAAACGCTGTCAACATGTCTGGGAAATGGGCGGGGATACTCTGGGCATCGCCCATCATCAGCCCATCATCAGCCCTCGAAGCTACCTTCTCTGATGTTCCCAAAAATTTTAATATCGTGCATATTAATGCTCTTCATCGAACTAGAACTTTCCCATACTAAACTTCTTCTCGGAGTCTTCTACAGTCCTTCTCTGCGAGTGGATTATTTTTCCACTCTTGAGAAACTGTTAGAGGACCTGACTCCTCTTTACAGTCACACTTTGCTGATGGGAAACTTTAACACATGTCTTTTAAAAAATGATTCTCGTTCCCATCGCCTTAGATCAGTCATAGACTCGAACAACTTGAACATTCTTCCTCTTAACGCCACTCACTTTTTTCCCAACTGCACGCCCTCTTTACTAGATCTTACTATTGTATCTTCCACCGACCATGTGGCTAAGCATGGTCAATGTCCTGCCGATGCCTTTTCTTATCATGATTTATTGTATTTGTCATACAAAATCCGTCCTCCTAGATCTAAGGCGAAAATTGTCCTACAACGTAACTTTGGTGGCATGAACATAAGTGAACTACGTGACGACGCTGACAGCATCGACTGGTCCCCAGTCTATGATGCTGCTAGTGTCGATGATAAGGTTGGTGCGTTTAATTCACTCACCATTGCACTTTTCGATAAGCACGCTCCAGTTCGCCCTGTTAAAATCAAGCACGCTCCTGCACCTTGGCTTACTGAGGACCTCAAATCGCTTATGGATAAAAAAAACGCTGCGGAATCCCGCTACAAAATGGACCCGTCCGATAAGAAAAAAGAAAAATACAAGTTGCTAAGGAACCGCTGCAATAGGTTGTGTAGGGACGCTCAACGACGCCACATCCACAAATCAGTCGAAAATGGAAATCCAGCAAAGGTCTGGAAATTTCTTAAGTCAATCGGAATTGGAAGATCGCGTAGTGATTCTTTCCCAAAAGTTATTAATATTAATCTTTTAAACAAGCATTTCTCTTCGTCTGCGGCCATTGATAGTGCTGTAAAAACTAACACTTTAAATCATCTGTCATCTCTTCCATTTCCGGACTTCTCTCCGTTCGTCTTTAGTCAGTTACTTGATTGTGATGTTAAGAAGAACATATTGTCCATTGCATCTAACGCTGTCGGCAGCGATAGCATTAGCCGTAACATGATCTTACCCCTCCTTGACATCCTCACCATTATCATTACTCACATTCTTAACCACTCCTTGTCCACGAGTACTTTTCCTACTGCCTGGAAAGATGCTCAGGTCATACCACTTCCTAAGAAATCCAAGCCATCTTCTCTCTCCGATTACCGACCTATATCCATTTTACCATTCCTATCCAAAGTCCTCGAGAGAGTTATTCATCAATAGCTCAGCCGTTTCCTCTCTAAAAATCAACTCTTCAACCCGCTCCAATCCAGTTTCCGCCCAGGTCATAGTACGGTTACTGCTCTCGTCAAGATTACTGATGACATACGCCATGGTAGGGACAGCAAACATCTCACAGTACTAGCTTTGTTGGACTTCAGTAATGCTTTCAACACCGTGGATTTTGACATCCTGCTTGGCGTGTTGCGTTCTATTAACATATCTCCAACAGTAATTGACTGGTTTCATAGTTATTTGTTTGGACGCCGGCAACGAATCCGTGCTGATGATGTTATCTCTGAATGGTGTGATATTAGCGCCGGTGTACCGCAGGGTGGCGTCTTGTCTCCTCTCCTCTTTGCAATTTTCATTAATAACATAACTCATAATCTTACTTCATCCTACCATCTCTATGCAGACGACCTTCAACTTTATTCGCAGGGTAGTCTTGATAACCTTACAGACGTTGTACAGATCCTAAATGCGGACTTGCACCGCATTTCGGAATGGAGCAGCTCGTTCGGCCTCAAGGTCAACCCTGCCAAAACTCAGGTGATGATAGTTGGTGGCCCGCGGTTGATTGCAAGGATTGACTGGGGGTCTCTGCCAGCTGTCACTTTTGACGGAGTCCATATCTCCTATAGCAGGAAAGTTAAGAACTCGGGTGTATATATGGACGATTGTTTATCCTGGGATGCGCAAGTGGGAGAGGTGAGTAGAAAAATGTTTGCTTCAGCGGGCGCGATAAATAGACTGCGAAATTTCTTGCCGATACCTACCAAAGTTGCTCTTGTACAGGCATTAATTTTACCTATTCTCGATTACGCAGATTGCTGTTACCTTGACCTCAATGAAAAACTTCTCGATAAGCTGGAGCGCCTTCAAAATTTCTGCATCCGCATCATTTTTGGCCTACGCAAATATGACCATGTGTCTGAGTTCCGTGCACAGCTTAACTGGCTCCCCATTCGTCAGCGTCGCGACCTTCATGTCCTCTCTCTGTTATATACCGTCTTATTTAATCCTCTGGCTCCAGCTAATCTCAAAGAGCGATTCCAATTCTTGTAACCTGCCGACGGTCGAGAAATGCGGTCATGCCGCAAACTCCATCTTAGCTTCCCTCCTCATTCCTCAGAATCCTATTCACAATCCTTTACTGTTCAGTCCATTCGTCTCTGGAACTCCTTACCCCTTCCAATCACAATCCCTTCCTATATTCAAGTCCCGTGTCAAATCTCACTTCCTATCTCTATAAATAGGTACACTGTTTTTTCCTTGTCTCTTCTTCCCTTTTTATGTGGTCTGCTCTCTGGTCATTTATACCTATCTATAAGAAATATTTTTATTGAATTTTTGTTATAAATTATCTATGTATATATTATTGGGTATGTATGTATTGTTTATTATTATTTATGTAATGTAATAATATTAATATATAAAATAATGTATATTTCTGCCATTTCCAATTTCATTTGTTAAATTACTTTGCACTGCCTTCCCCTATTACGAATACGATATTTCTTTCCTCTACCCAAAGGTTGTCTGGAAGAAATCGCTACAAGCGATAAGACCGCCTTATTGTACTGTCTGTTGCTGTTGTATCATGCTTGTATTTTATTTTTGTGCAATAAAGAATATCTATCTATCTATAACACGATTTAATATCAAAATATCACGAAACACACAATAGAATTCACTTTTGTTGCCTCATACACATCCCTTAGAAAAATAGTAATTTACGACTAGGCCGCAGTCTATGACGGGAAATCCAGGACTGCGTGTGCCGCGCTGTGCTGCAGTGCAAGCATGCAAGTGGGAATCCTTGTAACATCTTCTTGGGTCCACAATCTTCGATAGGTGAAAAATATTGTTACCTACCGAAGAATTTCATTGAGCGAACTTGGAACATATTATAAATATCTTTACGCTTCTGCACATTGTTTAGTTTTCTTTAACGTAATAATAAATGTCCACAACGTATACTTGCACTTAATTTACAATTTTTTAAAAAAAATTCTATAAATTTTTCTTCTTGACATAACTGCCATTTTGTTTTTTTGAGTGAATGAATGGTGGTAACAAGTAGGGATATTCCATATACATCGATGTATAGAAAACAGCGATGTTTACAATGCGATACATCGAATAGATTCCGATGTTTTGAAAAGCTATCGTTATACTCAATGTATCATTGTTTTTTCATAAAACATTGAATCGATGATAACCGGTTTATATCAAAATACTCAAGTTTATGTAAATTATATTAAACTAATATTAATATGTTTTTACATCTAAGGTTTTTTTTTCAAAATAAATGGCTTTGTATACATATCCTCCAACTTATTACGGTTATGGCGGCCAATATCCACGATCAGCCACGTACGGAGGATATATTATAGTGCTCAAGTGAATGCGCAAACACAAGTGCACTCGCTATTCCCTTGCTCCCATATTCCGATGGGACACCAGTCTGACACGACCTGAAAGAAGTCGGGTGCAGGATTAAGGGCTTAACGTGCTTTCCGAGGCGCGGAGGTATATTACCGACGACTTCCAGACTCTTCCAATTTTTTTTTTAAATATATTTTGGCACAAACAGTTATTACAGTAACAATTAATTAAATAATTATTTATACATATTTTTAACAGACAACGAGTGCCGAAACATATATTTATTTTAACATTAAATAAAGTGTGCTAATTACATGAACTACCTACAATAGTTGGTTCTTACTGTTATGAGAATGCACAGCACTAGTGTTTCTTACACACAACACTAGGCGTCCCTTGGTCTTTTGTCTATGACATATCATGTCGTCAAGTCTTACTGCGAATGTAATTAATTATTTATTTGTGTCTACAAATAAACAAGTCGCTTTCATCATACTAAGTTTTAATTATTATATATCCACTCATACCCCGATCAGTACATGGTGTCGAAGTGGAAGTCGAATTCTACGTCTGTGTGAATCGGTCTCATGGCGTCACAAGAAAACCGGCACGCCATGTCTCAGGAAAAGCCCAAGAAGCTTGGATCGTCAGGTATGAGCGGTTCTCAGCCCATGCCAATGAATGGAAATTTATCTAATCAATGGAAAAAATGGATACAGTCGTATAAACTGTATTTACGTGCGTCGGGTATGAGTGAAGAGGCGGATAGCAGAATGGTCGCCATATTTCTACACTCAATTGGCGAGAAAGGTGTGGATATATTTAATACTTTCGGTAGGAACGAAGAGGAAATCAAACACGACGAGTTGATTAATCTCTTTCAACAATACTTCGCACCCAAAGCAAACCTAACATACGAAAGTCACAACTTTTTCACATACAAGCAAAATGAAGCCGAGTCTCTGGATGATTTTCTGTGCCAGTTAAAATTAAGATCTCAGAGCTGCGAATTTAGTAAATTAGCAGAGCGCCTAGTCAAAACCATATTTATCTGCAATATGAATCAAAAGTACAACTACATAAGAGAAAAATTACTGCTTGAGGACACATTGGATTTGGACAAAGCCTTAGAAATGGCCAAGGCCATGGAGGCCTCAAGACATCATACTGATGAGTTAGCAGAACAGTCAGTCCTATATAACAGTCAGTCAAGATCAAAGTCACGAAATAATAAAATTATGTCTCGGAATGTCAGTCATAATAGTCAACAGTCAAAAAAGGATGTGGTGGTGAAGTGTACAAGATGTGGTCAAATCCATCGCTATAAATGTCCTGCACTAGGTGTAAAGTGTAGAAAATGCGATAAAGTGGGTCATTTTGCTATTTGTTGTCGTTCAGTAAAGTCAAAGTCAGTTAAGTATGTTGAGTCAGTTAATAATAGTGAAGAAATGTTTATAGGTCATATTCAGTCATCCAAGTCATCATCAAGTGAATGGACAATTAATTTAACTATAAATAATTCACAAGTAAATTGTATTATTGATACAGGTAGTGATGTCAATATTATGTCTAAAGATGTCTTTGAGTCACTTAATATTAAAAATACACTGTCTAATACTAATGTCAAAATTAAGTCATACACTGGAAATAGTCTAGAAGTCTTAGGTCAACAAAACTTAAAGTGTAAATTTAAATTTAATGATACTTTTATGTCAAAAGAAATTAATTTTATAATTGCAAATGTGAGCTCTCCAACTGTGTTAGGTAAACTTACTTGCTCGGAGATTGGATTAATTAAAAGAGTTTTTTGTGTAGATACTACAAACATGCAAATGTCAGATTGTGATATCAGTCAATTGTCATCTAAGATTAGTCAAAATGAGTCGAATACAAGTCAAATATTATGTTCTAAAGTCACAAAAAGTCAGTCATAGTCACGTCTACCACAGTCAAGTCAGACACTTAATATCAATTTAAATAATCTCATTGAATGTAATAATTCTGTTTTTACCGGTCTTGGTTGTCTCCCAGGTGAGTGCCACATAACTACAAGTCCTAAAGTCCAGCCTAAAGTCGATGCTCCGAGGAAGGTACCATTTGCATTACATCAAAAACTTCAACAAGAACTTGAGAAGATGGAAAAAATGGACGTTATTGTCAAAGTCACTGAGCCAACTGAATGGGTGAGTTCTTTGATTTTAGTCGAAAAGAAGAATGGACAGTTACGGCTATGTCTAGACCCCCGTAATCTAAACCAAGCGATCAAGAGGACTCACTATCCTATCCCGTCTGTGGATATGGTCCGTGCCAAGGTAGCAGGTGCAAAATATTACTCCACCTTGGATGCCAGCAGTGGATTCTGGATGTGCAAATTGAGTGACAGGAGTTCGTACCTCACTACGTTCAACACACCATTTGGCCGTTATCGTTTCAAACGTCTCCCATACGGTGTTAACTGTGCTCCTGAATATTTTCACAGAATCATGACGGAAATATTTGGTGACATACCAGGAATAGCAGTATATAGCGATGACATTCTGGTAAGTAGAAGAACAAAAATGGAACATAATGATCGTCTTAACATGGTATTCAATAAAGCAAAAGAGTTCAATGTCAAGTTTAATAAGGAAAAATGTTCATTTGCCAAAGAGAGTATTAAGTATCTCGGACATATATTTTCAGCAAATGGAATCACAGCTGATCCAGATAAAGTCAGAGCAATCACAGATATGCCGTCGCCTACTTGTCTAAAAGATTTGCAGAGATTTTTAGGCATGCTCAATTATCTAAGTCCTTTTATTAAAAATATGGCAGGCGAGACAGAAGTCCTACGTCAATTATTGAAAAAATCTACTGATTGGCAGTGGACTGTTAATCATGAAGCTGCATTTTGTCGTCTCAAACAACTAATATGTCAAGTCCCAGTGTTGTCACATTTTAATGTTCATGATCCTATTGTCCTACAAAGTGATGCTAGTAACAGTGCTGTCGGAGCAGTGTTGTTGCAAAATCAACATCCCGTATATTATGCCCGTAAAAACTTTAACAGATTCGCAAAAAAGAATGGCTCAAATAGAGAAAGAACTCTATTCTATAGTTTTTGCATGCATTAAGTTCCATCAATTTATATATGGACAAACCGTTACTGTAGAGACAGATCATGCTCCTTTAATAACCTTATTTAAAAAGCCTTTAGTTGAAGTTCCAACACGTCTCCAGAGAATGATGTTAAAAATACAACCTTATAGTTTAAATGTCATTTACAAAAAAGGTAGTCAAATGTACATTGCTGATACCTTGTCAAGGGCAGCGCTTCCTGAAACAAGTTCAGATGAATTGGATGATGATATTGTTGTTCATGTGAATTTATTGATTAAGTCCTTACCAGTCTCATCAGAACGCCTAAAGTGGTTAGTTGAGGGTACTAATGAAGATAAAAGTCTGCAGATTTTGAAAAAATACTGTAAAGAAGGATGGCCGTCAAGTAAAAGTCAAGTTCACAAGGATTTGCATGAATATTGGCAGTATAGATTTGATTTACATACAGAAAATGATTTGATTTTCAGAAGTAACAGTATAGTTATACCTAAAAAACTAAGGCCAGATATTTTGAAAATAATACACAGTGGTCATTTGGGAATTGAAAGGTCAAAAGCGTTTGCTAGAGGTCATGTATTTTGGCCATTACTGTCAACTGATATAAAAAACATTGTACAGTCTTGTCATACTTGCTTGTCACATAGTAGCTCAAATGCTCCAGAACCACTTCTTCCACATGATGTTACATTCCTGCCATGGGAAAAAGTTGGTGTTGATTTTATGGATTATAAATCTAAAAAATATATAGTAGTACAGGAATATTACTCAAATTATATTGAACTAATGTCATTGGCAAGTACTAACGCCAAAACAGTCATTGTTTCACTTAAAAGTATTTTTAGCAGACATGGTATTCCTATTGAGTTGTTTTCTGATAATGGGCCACCATTCAATTCAACCGAGTTCAAGAATTTTATCTTTGAATGGGGAATACAGCATAATACGTCAAGTCCTTATACACCAAGGTCTAATGGGTTGGTAGAGTCAGGAGTTAAAATATGTAAACGTTTTCTTACCAAGTCTGAAGAGTCTGGAACAGATCCATATCTTGCTCTGCTTCAATTCAGGAACACACCTAGAGGAAACCTACCATCTCCAGCACAATTGTTGATGTCACGTTCACTTAGAACACAATTACCTACAGTCACGAAAAATTTAAAACCAAAAACAGTCAAATTTCAAGATTATATAAAAACAAAGGAAGAAAATAAAAATAAAATGAAAGATTACTATGACAGAAAGACAAAAATATTACCAGAACTACAAGAAGGGGATAAAGTGTATTTTAAGAAAATTCCAGATACTCCATGGATCACAGGTACAGTAAGGTCTAAATGTGATCAGCCTAGGTCTTACACCATTGAAGGTCCTGATGGGTTTATAGGAAGGAGAAATAGACAGCATATTTTGAAGCCTTCGCAGTTACCTCAAACTGGATCTCAAGAATTGTTGAAAAGAATTCCACTTGTTGAAACATCTCCAACTCCAACATCACATACGATCTCACCGTCTAATGAAGAGCATACGACTCCAGGTACAAGGCGCTCCAGGTTTGGTAGAGTTATTAGACCACCAAGACGGTTACAGTTATAAGTTAACATATTGTTTAATATACCACATTTTAATGACTGAAGGACTGATAGTGATTTTAATAATGTCTAGTGACATGTAAAGAGTATGTATTTGTTAAGAGTATAGAGTCTATTAAAACTGAAAAAGAGTATAATACCCTATGTAGATTAGTGTTATTTCAACAGATTGCCTCATTATGTATTACATAAACAGTCGTAAATATTATGTTAATAGTAGTCATGAGTTAATGTGTAATTGTAGTCAATTTTGTAAATCTGCGTCAAGTTGTAAAAGTAAAATAATTTAACTTTTTCTAATAAGGAGGATGTTATGAGAATGCACATCACTAGTGTTTCTTACACACAACACTAGGCGTCCCTTGGTCTTTTGTCTATGACATATCATGTCGTCAAGTCTTACTGCGAATGTAATTAATTATTTATTTGTGTCTACAAATAAACAAGTCGCTTTCATCATACTAAGTTTTAATTATTATATATCCACTCATACCCCGATCAGTACACTTACAAAAGTTAGTACGAAATATGGAAAACAATAAAATCAAAACGAATAGTGTACAAAAATACTTAAAGGAATTTAAACTAAAACTAAAAGAAGTTTAGCAAAATACCAAATCCATTACCAAACCCCAAGAAATGCCTATCTTCCCTCAGTGTACGAGGGAAGACATGTACATCCCATAGTTCAGCAAACAAACATTTTAGTAAGTATATATATATATATATATATATCTAAGTAAAAAGAGAGAGATAAACGGATACATATATAAGTAATCTTAGCTTTATGCATTGCAAGAACAAAGAGAAGAAATGCGATACTCATATGCATAACTCACAGGTTATAAAAATCAGGTTACAATAGGAATATTTACAAAGATAAATTTTAAAAATTGATCTTTTAATACTATACAAGGATTGAATAAAAAGATCGCGATTCAGAAATTCTTTATCGTATAAGTTAATTGATCGGGAAAGAAAACAATTCTGTGTAAGTATATTTTTTTCGTAGAATAGGTGATACGAATGTTTGAAATACACGTTGGGGGCGAACTGGGAGGCGGAATTTGCTTTTGAAGTTTATTTTAGCTAATAAAGAAGGACAATCGTATTTATTATTCAGAATTTTATATAACGTTATTATGTTAAAGTATTTACGGCGATCAAAGAGACTTAAGAACTCAATAAGAACTCAAGAGACTTAAAAACAAAATTAATTACCTATTGCGCAGCCGTCGCTTTATAGTGCGACCCTATAACCACTACGCCACCGAAGCAGTGAATGAGGGTGGGGTAGGGGGCGGTTGTAGTATACACAGATTCACAGAGACAACGAAGGAAGTTAGATCTATTATTTTATGAAAAATTAAAATCTAAACTATAATAAGATACTGGACTTAGCTTTTTTCATAACCTTCAAATACAAACATTTTCACTTTGAAATGATGACCTGTTTTGACACGCTTTTTTTGACATGACTTTAGCTTTGCAATATACTTTAGAAAAAGTACTCGATGTTTTCATCCGATACATCGAAAGACATCGATGTACAGTTTTGATGTATCGGATCGATAAAAATATCGATGTTTTTTCAAAGTGGACACCCCTATTGACAAGTCAAAAAGCTCATCAATCATGAAATTAACCAATGAGATGATGGCTTTCATACATTCATTCGAGATTCTGAACATCTACCTGAAAGATGATAGCATAGACAACGAGACTAATTTCTTTTCAAGGGGATTCAGAGCCATAGTCTGATCTGTCGACACGACTTGAACCACCTTTTTATAGGCAGGCGTAAACAGGTGGCTGAGTAGGAGTGGGGAAACCAGCTGCACAGCGCACGTGCAACTTGTTTACAATAACAAGTTGTTTTCCAAATGGACCTGACTAAGGCGCACGTGCAAAAATAAACAGCATAAATCATTTTAGTTTTATGTTTGTAAATAATTTAAAAAATATAAGGATATAACCCCAATCTCCCACATGATTATCCAAGTACAGTAAGTTATTGAAGGTCTCTATCCTGAAGTTGAACATTGTGGAATAATTTGTACATTTGAAGGTAGGGAGGCAAAGTATAATATTTGTATTGTTTATCGCTTTCAGTGTTTTTTGTAGAGTTAAAATTAAGTCAACATAATTTTTAGTATTTTTAAAATCTTCATCTCCTCCATCTTCAAATGACTACTGCATTAGTAGTCATTTTTATTAAAATTTTCCACTTTAGCGTGTAGGCCTTCAATTAATTTCTTAATGTCACAGTTGGGGTTGAGGTAGTGACACACATCATGGTTTGAAAATGACGTCTTTGCAATAGATAGGACTTTATTTCGCTTATTGCTGCTTATAATACACATTTTATTCCTCTCTGATCGCGGCTCTTTTGTGTTCGCACAAGTAAGAGGGCTTAGATCTTTTATTTTATCTGCTCAATTTTTCCTTCGTACTAATTGGAGTTTGCTTGTTCTTATTTTTCTTGTGGCTGGTTGTGGTTTTTTGTGTACATTGTTTTATAGGCGTGCTGTAACGTGAAGGTGGTGAGGAAAGCCTTTTGTCAGGTTTTATATATTCATTTTTAGTATGGGGAGATTGACAAAGTGTTTTAGTAATGCCATTTTCTTCTCAAGCTTAACCATGGTGCGTTTTAGACTATTATTTTGGAATATTATATTTTCCAATTCAGATTCTGTTGATAATAAGCGAATTTTCAATTGGTTTAGTTCTTCTCGTAATTCGTATTCCGTATTACTATTATTCAGTAGAGTGTGATCTACACTTTTTGAAAGTACTTTCGAAGCTAAGCAAGAGTCGTCCATAGATGAAATATCCCCTCGAGTTAATAAAATATGCGAGTTGTGGTCAGGATCTGGGCTATGATTAGGTGATACAGATTTCGTCAGACTTCTCGATATGCAAGCTGGGATTTCTATGTTATTTTGTTGGTTTGTATTTGCCATTTTTCTTGTAGTGACTTTACTTTGTTCCGAATTAGAGCTATTAGTTCTTTTTAATTTGGGTGTGCAGAAAAGACATTTCCAGTTTTGTCTTTTATTTATATCCATTAACCGAAATAGTTTTTCTGAGAGGCCTATGCAGTCAAACTCATAACACTTTTGGTATTTGAAACATAGAATAGTGTCTTTTTTATCGGCAGTCGCTTTGCATTTATAACAAATTACAGTTGTTTTCGTTAAGGCTTTTTGATTAGGTAAAGAAGTCATTCCATGGCTGTTGGTCGGCTCATTGCACTTCGAGTTGGCCGATTCCGCTCAGCTATCGGACGCGTCCCCCGGTGGCGGATAGGGGAACGCCTCCCAGATATGGGGGGTACCGGCTTCGGCCGGCGCGGACCAAAAGCGGCACACCGTAACCTCCTCATTGAGAGGAGGCCGGGGGTCCACTCACTGAGAGTGGACTGCGAGGAAGAAAACCTCTATAAAAATCACCTAGCACACCGTAACCACCTCATTGAGAGGAGGCCGGGGGTCCGCTCACTGAGAGTGGACTGCGAGGAAGAAAACCTCTATAAAAAATCACCCCAAACCGGCGGGTCGGCGTGCCTGTCGGGGAGGGTTAACCTGCTAGCGCGCTGGGCCTCGAAAGGGGCTCAGTGGTGGGGAGCGGGCTTGCCTTAATTGCCCGGCCTGAGAGGAGACAACCTCGATAAAAAACCTCAAAGGACCGACGTTGGGGCGCCCCATTCAGGGCCTCGCGCGGCGTCGGTCGCCTTCGGGTGGCTGGGGAGGTACCCAGCCCATTAGCGGCCCTCCCAGGGGGAACTGCCAACCCTCTGGCGTATATGGCTTACCGCAGTAATCCTGCTCTGCTGCGGTGGACTTTCCTTCAGAGACTACTCGTGGGATTCTTATGGATTTGAACAATGAAAATAAAACCTCCAAAAAACCGGACCTTTTAACAAACGACTTTGGCTATTCTTCTCTGGACACCGATCGCTCCAACGATTTGGTTTCCGACAAACTGGTGGGGGGGAAGCGCACCCAGATGGTGCGCACCCCTCTGAACGACTCTGGCGCGTTCTCGGACGCACGTTTTGTGGCTCCGGCGCCCGTCGTGGACTCCGGCGTGTTGGAGGTGGAGATTTCGGCCAACTCCGACGTCTCCGCCTCCGAATATGATTCGGCAACAGGATTGAAAGGTTCTCTGATCCTGCAAAAAGAGGACTCTAAAAAAGGGAAGAAACCTCAACTAGACGTGGAGAGAGTGCAGGCGGTGGTGCTCACCCGGCTTAGGTCAGCGAAGGCGGCTGCTGACCAGGCTAAGCCGACACCACCGCCAACACCAACACCACCAGCAGCGCCAATCGGTGGAAGGTTCCACGCGCTGGCAACGGATGCGGAATCGGTGAGCGAGTCCGACACCGATTCCGCTGCCAGCACCGTGGACTTTTCTAAGTATCTCCGGGCTGGGTCCAAGCGGGCGGTCGCGAAGCGATCGTCCGACTCCAGCCCGGATGCGAAAAGGAAGGGCGCTGCCAGGAAGGCGGCGGGAGCTGGAAGGCCCATCACTACGGGTGCGTACGTGGGCCTCCAAGCGTCTAGAAAGGCCGAAAAGGCCGCTCAGCGCCAGGAGGAGCGCGGGCAGCGGGCAGCGGCCGAGCTGGATGCTGAAATTTCGGCGGCCGAGGACAGGAGGAGACAGGCCACCATCAAATACGGATATGGTACCTCCCACGTCCAATATGAGAGGATGACGGTGGAGGAGCTCCAGGAATTCCTCCAACTGGACTTGGCGGGCATCATTTCCGTCACCAACAAATCTGGCAGCTTGAAAGGGACCTGCCAGAAGGCTCTAAAAGGCCATGCACAGGCCATGCTGGAGGCGGCGAGCAAGCTGGCCAAGCGGAGTGGCTCGGATGAGACCACCGCCCTGCAGGCAACTGTTCGCCGCCTTGAGGACGAACTATGCGAAACTCGCAAAGAACTGGCCAGGCTGAGGGCTGGCCTACTTCCTCCTCAGGCCGCTCCCACAGCCTCCGCTGCCCCCCTGGTCACTGCTCCCTCCACCAGCAGAGGGAAACCAAGCTGACCTGCCCCCAGGCCCACCTCACAGGAACAACCCCCCCTGGAGGAAATACTCTGGGCACTTTTGGCGGAGCTCCTAAGGGAGCACACGATGGAGCAGCGCAACTTCACCCGCGCTGCCATCGCTGGCCTGGAGGACCGCCTCCTCCCGGCCCCAATAATAAGGCTGCCTTTAGAAGCGGACAGGCGCAGAGCCGCCGCCACCGAAATCCACCCGGAGGTCCTAATGCCCCCTCCCCCCCCTCCTTCTGCGAAGGGCAAGGGAGTGGGCAAGTCGTCAACCAGGACGTTGACACCCACCACCTCGTCCGGCCCGGTGACGCGGGCCAAAACTTTCGCTGCGGCCACCCCAGCCGGGGCGATGCGCCACAGTAAAAATGTGTGGCCCCCAACGTCGGCGCCTCCTACTATGGCCGATGAGGAGCCTGCGGCATCCTCCTCAAATACCCGTCGGCCGCGCGAGGATCTCCTCCTACCCTCCACTACTGTAGCCAACGACGGGTGGCAAACGGTGGGCCGCCGAACAAAGAGAACGAGAGCAGCCCCAGCCACTTCTGGTGGCACCGCGGCGGCGCCTCCCGCGCAGAAAGCTGTGGGCCTCACTGGGGACATTAGGCCCAACAAAAACAAAAAGGGGAGGAAGAAGAAGTCCTCCCCAACTTCGACTCCGCCGGCCAAGAAAATAGTTGTGCCGAGGTCGTCTGCGGTCGTGGTGACGCTGACGGCGGAGGGCATTGAAAAGGGCGAGACGTATGAGTCCATCCTGGTGAAGGCTAGACAGGCGATAGGAGGGGCCTCGTCCCTCGGCATTCCCCCAATGCGCTGCCGCCACACAGTGACGGGAGCTCGTAAATTCGAGCTCCTTGGCACGCAAAGCGGAGCACTCGCGGACACGTTCGCTGCGAACCGGTGACCTAGTCACTTCCCGGGGGTCAACGTACAGGGACGCTGCTCGCGTGGCGTCCCACGGTGGCGACCTAGTCGTATCCCGAATGCGCCTCCTAGGGCTTGAGGTGGCGCTGGAGAAAACGGAGGCCCTTTACTTTCCTAAAGGGCCTCAGGAACCGTTCCCCCACGGTCTCGGCCTCACCTTGGACTCGCGGTGGAAGTTTGGCCCACATTTTCGCGGACTACAACCGCGGCTCCTAAAGGCAGCAGACACGCTGACGTGGATGCTGCCCAACCTGGGAGGCCCAGGCTCGAGGTGCCGGCGTCTTTACGCCGGCATCCTGCGTTCCATGGCGCTCTACGGAGCGCCAGTCTGGGCCGATTCCCTGGCAGGACGGGACAACACTCCCCTCCTGCGGGGGCCTCAGCGGGTGATGGCGCAGCGGGTCGCTCGAACCTACCGGACGGTAGGCTTTGACGCGGCCTGCTTGCTCGCTGGGACCCCTCCATGGGAGTTAGAAGCCGTGGTGCTGACCACCGTTTACAAGAAAATGGTGGTTAGTAGGGCAGAGGGGGAACGCCTCTGCCCCGTCGAGAGGGAAGCCGTACGGAGGAGGGCTCAGAAGAGCCTCCTGAGGCGGTGGTCCGAGTATCTCACCACCGCTCCGTACGGCCGTAGGACCCTCGACGCCCTCGCCCCGGTCCTGGACCTGTGGCTTGAGCGTCATCACGGCAACGTCTCCTTCCGAATGGTGCAGGTAATGACCGGGCACGGTTGTTTCGGTCACTACCTGCACCTAATCAAACGGGAGGAGACGCCTTCCTGCCATGCGTGCGGCGCTGTCGAGGACACGGCACACCACACCCTGGCGGAGTGTGTGTCGTGGTCTCGGCAGCGTGATGCGCTGGTCGCGAAGGTCGGCCAGGACCTCTCGCTCCCTAGCATAGTGAGAGCTATGCTAGTGAGCGAGGTGGCCTGGAAGGCCTTCGCTGACTATTGCGAGCACATAATGGCAGCAAAGGAGGCGGCGGAGCGCGAGCGCGAAGCAAATCCTCTCGCTCCCGCGCTCCGAAGGGCAAGGAGGGGTAGGAGACGCCGAACAGATGCGCGTCTCGCTCCTCTCCGCAGAGGGAGCCCGCTGGCGCATGGTGGGGGGTCACCAGCGCCGGCAATGCACGGGCTCCCTCAGCAGCCCGGTAGGGACGGCTCAGTTTTCGGTCAGACTCTCCCAGCCAGCAAGCCGGGGGAGGAACCGCCTGGCCCGCCGTGTAGGCGGGCAGCGCCCGGGGAGGGTCGTGGCACCCTTATGGGAAATAGGTTCGTCCTACAGCCCACGACGCCTTCCCATTTAAGGGCGATTAGGGAAAACCGCTGGGGTTTAGTCGGTATGCCTCTGGCCGGCTTCTCGTTAGGAGAAGCCCCCGCCAGAGGAGAGCCCGACATAACCTTCCTGCTCCCCAGCAGGAGGGTATGCATAAGGCGCCGCCACTAGGCGGCGACGTCGGCCATTGCACTACGGGCCGGCGGCATTCCCCAGCGAAAAGAATAAAAAAAGATAAAGAAGTAGTAAATAGATTGGGAACTTTGACTCGATGTATCACCTGGCTCGCCCTGGCTCGCCTCCGTGATACATCGTGAGCCAAACTATCCCAATCTATTAAAAGACCGTATAGATTGGAGCCTCCGTTAGAGTCTCTGATCTCTAACCGTTCGCACAGCTTGGAACTGCAGTTAGAGCCTATTTTAGAGTCTCCGATGTATCTTATGCAACCTCAGTTGATTATTAGAAAATCCAATAACTCAGCATCAAAGTAACCATTGATAACAGAACATTTATTAGCATTGTAATTCCTGAAAGTACATTTAAAACGATGATATTGTAAGTTTAGCTCATTCAATTGTTACTAATGCAACACTGCACTCGCGCTGAAACCGAAATCATGAAGTTTGTTAAACAACATGAATCACTTAAATTAGATTGCATCTGTCCTGCATCATCTAATGTCCCTCGACGGCATGGACAATACGTTGTATTGTGTGCGGTTCATCTAATAGTGGAAAAACCAATTTAGTAATAAGTTTATTATTGCATAAAAATGGACCAAGATTCCGTAACCTTTATGTGTATTCAAAGTCTTTATATCAACCTTAATATTTATATCTTGAAAAGGTTTTGAATATGGTACTTGGAACATCATTTAATAAATACAATCATAATGGAGAAATTTTAAGCCCCCATGATGCTTTGCCTGATTCAATTATTATTTTCGACGACGTTGCTTGTGAGAATCAAAACAACATTAGAGATTATTTCGCCATGGGACGTCATAAAAATAAAGATTGTTTTTACATCAATCAAACTTACACGAAAATACCAAAACAATAAGACAATTCTGATCTCGTCATTCTATTTAAACAAGATGACATTAATTTGAAGCATGTTTATGAAGAACATGTTGGATCAGACATGTCATGGTCCCAATTCCGTGAGATGTGCTCAAGACCGTTTGGACTAAACCATTCAGCTATCTTGTTATTAATAAGGATTGTGGCAAAAATAACGGATGTTACCGATTGGCTTTTGATACCTTCATAGTGATAGAGGAACATACATAAAAGACGGTTGTGTTATCTATTAACCAGTCTCATTCATGGTTTGAAACCGAGCGGAATACTTCGAAATGGAGAAAAATCTTAAAGAACAAATAGTGAAATCAGCAGCAGCTGTTAAAAGAAAAGTTGCCATGATAAAAGATATTGAAAATACAAACAATAAAACATTAGAAACAATATTAAAACCAATTGTTGATCCTCTAACATTGTTGACAAATAAAAAATATGACCCTCCTCTTAAGGTAGAATAACACTGTGAACCAGTGATGAAAAAAATTAAAAATGACAATAATCAGTCATTTGAAGACGAAAATCAGTCATTATTTGTCTCTGATGAAGATTATAATGAATCTGCTAGTGAGGAAGATGAAGATGATGAACAAGAGCAATACAATTACAACAAAACCCTTGTTGTGTCACCGTCCGAAGACCATAACATTAGCGAAGGATCATTCAAATCTCTACAGTCCTCGCCAAGTCTTAAAAATCAATCACTGTCTTGGTCAACATCGTCTGAAGTAATGAAGGATGTTCCATTTGGAGTCAGAAATGAACGAGGTAAATTATTACTCGGGAAAACTCGTGTCTATGACGACGGTGGTATTCTTAAAATAGGAACACTTACTGTCAAAAAAACTGATGGCTTAAAAGAACTTTTGTTAAAAAGAAACCAAATTTAGATGTAGTAACAGATGATGATTTACAATATTACAAATTACTTCTAATAGAAACCAATGCTCATCGTCGTAATTGCGAATCATCAAAACCCATTAACAGCAACAAAGGATTTAAATATACGAATGTAATTAAGCCTTTGTTCAAATTCTCTAGAAATCCAACTACAAGTGTTGAAAGTATTCCACAAGGTAAAGGAATTTCACTTTTAAAGACAGTGAAATCAGATACTGATCTAGTTTACTGGGATGATCCAAACGAATTAGTTGAACGATTAAAGTTACTACTTGCATCTTGGGAAGCAGGTAACACTGGCGTAAATAACGAAATAATTGCAATTATTTCGGAACTTCATAAAGCTGGTATCATAAATATAGAACATATAAAGAAGAAACCTGGAAAATTGAGTAGTCTTCTTTTAAGAGTCAACCCATCAAGACAGCAATGAACATAGATAAATTTGGTCATCATGTCCATAAACGTTTACGATTGACAGAATACATTGGAAACTACAATGAAACATTGATGAAATCTGTTACCGGACACTACGATTTAAAATCTTCTAAATTAAAAGGGTTATCATATCCAACTGAAGACGACGAAGCAGTTAACAAAGCTTATTTAGACAAAACGGTTCAAGAATTAAGAAATGATGTTGAGAAAATTAAGCTGGAACTGAAATTACATTTGAAGAATTTGGAAACCTTTACAACAGACCATTTGAATAAATCATTTTATTCAAAGTCTGAAATAGACAATCTAATTCATGTGAAAATAAAGAAAAATGAGCAAAAACGACATAATTGATGAACTTCACAAATCAGCCAGGAGAAATTTCCCACGTCGATGCACAGTTATAAAAGGAATCGATGATCTTTGGCAAGCCGACCTCATAGATTTACAAAAATATTCAAACTTTAATAAAAGCTACAAATACATATTGGTAGTGATAGATACATTGTCAAAGTATGTATGGACAAGTTCCCTAAAATCGAAAGAAAAAAACTGTGTTGTCAACGCTATGCACCAGATATTTAAAAATTCATCTAGAAAACCTAAATATTTGCAAACAGCTTTGGGCAAAGAGTTTTATAATGATATCTTCGGTCAACTGTAACAAAAATATAATGTGAACCATTATTCTACTTACTCCGTGAAGAAAGCATCTATTGTAGAGCGAGTCATACGCACTCTAAAATCACACATCTTCAAACTTTTCAGTTTACACGGCTGTTATCGATGGGTGGGTAAATTATTAAATACTGTGATAGAGAACTATAGCAGCACTATTCATCGCATAACAAAATTTAAGCCCAAAGATGTAAATAAGACAAATGAAAAGGTTGTATTGTGTAATATTAGTAAGGCGTACAGAAATCGAAAACACTTGAAACCCAAGTTTCAAGTTGGTGATCATTTACGTATTAGCAAATTTAAAGCAGACTTTTACAAAGGTTATACTCCCAACTGGTAAACTGAAGTATTTACAGTAGTAAAGGTAAATGATACAAACCCACCAACTTACCATTTGGAAGATAAGCATAAGCAGGTTATATTAGGGACTTTTTATGAGTACGAATTACAAAAAACTAAGTATCCTGATATTTTCCTTATCGAGAAGATTATCAAAAGAAAAGGTAATAAATATTTTGTGAAATGGCTGGGCCTCGGCAACGAAGAAAACAGTTGGATAGACAGGAATGAGATTGTTTTGTAAAACATATAAATATAACTTTAATCCAAATCTATTCATTCTAACGATATCAATGAAGGGGGGAAGTGGTATTATAGACAGCGTGATTAACTATTTACCGTTCGAGCTACATTTACCTGGATATCAATTTTGTGTTCCTGGAACAAAGCTACAGAAACGTTTGAAAAGGGGAGACAGAGGTATAAATAAGTTAGACAAAGCTTGTATGTATCACGATATAGCTTACAACGACAACGATTTAAACGTTCGACGAAAGGCTGATAAAGAAATTATGAAAATGGCTCGGAAAAGATTGAAAGCTAAAGATGCTAAAAAGGGTGAAAAAGTTGCATCATGGATAGTCAAAAATGCTATGAAAGCTAAACTCAAGGCTGGCACGGGTGCTCGTTCATTTATGGCAGCTGTTAACAAAATTAAATCTCAACTAAAAAAGTTAAAAACCAAAGGCAGTAACACAGCTATTAAATACGCATGTGCTGCAGCAAGAAAAATCTTCAAAAATAAAAAAGGAACCAAGTTGCCGCGCTGTATTCCTCTGCCAAAATGTGGAGGACTATTACCTTTAATCTCAATCTTTGCAGGCTTGTCGGCTTTGGGTTCTTTGGCAGGTGGAGCAGCCGGTATAGCAAAAGCAGTGAATGACTCCAAAGCAGCTCAGAAAAGTCTTCTAGAGTCTGAACGTCATAACAGAACAATGGAAGCAGTGGCTCTTGGCAAAGGATTGTACATTAAACCTCATAAAAAAGGTGCTGGTTAATATTTGAACCCTTCAAAAAACTAGTTAAACGGCTGCCTAGACGTGCACTAACAGATTTAGATATATTAGAACATATTGTTTTAAACTTTCATGGTCACTAACATTAGAATAGTTATTTACGGGATTGCTACCATGTCGTATCTTATTTTTGAGTATCCTATATTTCGGCGCTGTTGCAAGCGCCATGGTCACGGAGTAACTGAAGATTCTGCGGGTAAGATGTTATTGGCAGACATATCGGTCTACCCTCCTTCTTAGTCTTTTACTGCGTTCACCTCCGGTACCACTGTTTCCTACCTCACTATTTATTCGCATCTGTTCTCGACACACAACACTCACAGTATCTGCCCGCGAAACGACACTTTGTTTAGTTTTACGATTCCTACACTTACCAATCACTGGATTCCAGACATTTGACAATTTAAACCCATCCTCACGATTGAAATTTTTGAATTTCCGGATTTCAATCGCTTCCCTGACCAGTCTCGGTATGTAGTGGCGTTCTGTCGAAATTATCTGAGGGTTATAAAACTCAATCCAGTGATTTGGACCCGATTCCAACAAATGTTCTGCAATTGCTGATTTCTGCTTGTCATTGTTTTTGACCGCTTTTATGTGTTCTTTTAGTCGGCATGATATGGTGCGTTTAGTTTGGCCAATGTATGAACTACCACAGCTACAGTCAATTTTATAGACACCAGGCTTTTCGAGCGGAAAGCTGTCTTTGGGCGATCGCAGGTATTGTGCCACTTTTTTAAGAGGAGTGAAGACAGTTTTTATAGAGTATTTATTTAGCACGTTGGAGATCTTGTCTGTCACACCTTTAATGCGGTCAAAAACAATGACAAGCAGAAATCAGCAATTGCAGAACATTTGTTGGAATCGGGTCCAAATCACTGGATTGAGTTTTATAACCCTCAGATAATTTCGACAGAACGCCACTACATACCGAGACTGGTCAGGGAAGCGATTGAAATCCGGAAATTCAAAAATTTCAATCGTGAGGATGGGTTTAAATTGTCAAATGTCTGGAATCCAGTGATTGGTAAGTGTAGGAATCGTAAAACTAAACAAAGTGTCGTTTCGCGGGCAGATACTGTGAGTGTTGTGTGTCGAGAACAGATGCGAATAAATAGTGAGGTAGGAAACAGTGGTACCGGAGGTGAACGCAGTAAAAGACTAAGAAGGAGGGTAGACCGATATGTCTGCCAATAACATCTTACCCGCAGAATCTTCAGTTACTCCGTGACCATGGCGCTTGCAACAGCGCCGAAATATCGGATACTCAAAAATAAGGTACGACATGGTAGCAATCCCGTAAATAACTATTCTAATATTAGAACATGCTACTGACATTTCAAATTTTCGGGGAGTATTTATGAGAGATACACTTTCATTGAAGCCACGAAAAATAGAATGTGCTGTACTTAATTTGGATAGCTCTGATAGTCCAGGAACACACTGGGTAGCCTACATCAATCAAAACAACTACTGTGAATACTTTGATAGTTTAGGCGACTTAAAACCCCCATTAGAATTAAGAAATTATTTAAGAAACATGTCAATTAGTTATAATATTGTACGGTATCAAAAGTTTCACTCTATAAATTGTGGCCATCTCTGTTTAACTTTTTTAAAAAACTATTGGAAAAAGCATTTAAATAATGGATAAAATAAAGAATCGTGTTCAGTATACAGTATATAAAACATAACAACAACAAGACGTACTTTTCTGTGCTCCGTAATTTTTATTTATATCTTGAGAAACTAGAGTGTTACGTTTATCACTGTGCATAAAATCCAACCAGGAGACCCATGCTTGTATTTGTCGAGGAAGGACTGAACATTCACGGTAAATTCACCAATTAATCTCCATATTATTAAATACTGCTCGTCATATTGAGTCATTTCATGAGTCATACTAGTCATAGACACTGTGAATCTGACAGCTGTGAATCTGTGTTCGGATACGCATACGTACGCATACGTTGACACCAGCGCCCCCTATTGACGCCAGCGCCCCCTATCGACGCCAGCGCCCCCTGTCAAATCCAGCGCTCCCTGTCGACGCCAGCGCCCCCTATTGACGCCAGCGCCCCCATCGACGCCAGCGCCCCCCACCAGTTCTGATTGGCGTCATTGACGCCAAAGCCAGCGGAACTCGCAACAATGCCCAATTGCAGCGGATGTTTGAGCGCCATTGGGTCCGGAGGCTATCTGCGATGCCAGGGATGTCAAGGATATTTTCATAATAAATGTCTTAACATAGGAGACGATCACTTTAAGACCCCAACACAACTGTACAGAGATACATGGAAATGTCCCTCATGTAGCAATGTGTCTCATAGGCGCAAAGTCAATGCTGACACTCCAGTTCGTCAACGACAGGTACCGGTGGGTGACCACTCAATGAATATGTCATTTGATGTTCCTGATGATAGTACTGAATCCAGTGTTTCCGGCGCTGTTGCTTGCCCTTCTGGGATTAATGAGGTGACAATGGAAAAAATTAGTGCCCTTTTTGACCAAAAAATGAATGCTTCGCTCTCCTCTTTTATGAACAACTTCCGTATGGCGTTGAAGGAGGATGTTGCCGCTATGGTCCGTGCGGAGGTCGGCTGTGTGGTTCAGGAAATAAAGGATGACCTCAATAACGCTACTGACTTCTTCGCCTCAGAGCAGAAGTCACTAAAGGCTCAAATTTCGCATAAAGATGCTAGTATTAAAATATTAGAGGCTGACTGTAAACGCTTACATGGAGATTTATACAGGTTGACGAATCGCGTGTCGGCTATGGAGATCCCGGTCGGAATCGGTTCCCGAGACACGAAACGAGAATGTGATGTTGCTGTTTAAAAAGTTATGCGAGATCGTTAGCTTTTCAATTGAAGACAATAGCATCTTGTCATGCCGCAGGGTTGCTAAGATGGACAACACAACAAAACGGCCCAGAAATATCCTGGTCACCTTGTCATCGCCGCGATTAAAAGACACCATTGTTGTCGGCGGTCCAACGTTATAACAAGGCGCACCCCAAGGATACTCTGAATTCAAGACACCTAGGTATCACAAACCACACTGAAAAAATATATGTTGTTGAACACCTATCACCTAAATGTAAACAGCTGTTTGCTGCTGCTAGAAAATTTGCTCGTGAAAATCAATATAAATATGTGTGGGCCAAATACGGAAAAGTTTATCTTCGCAAAGATGATAAGAGTGGTAGCATCTATGTTAAAAATAACGACACCTTGGTGAACTTAGCGTAAGTTAATAGTATTTTTAGTATTTAAGTTTAGACATGATTAAAAGTTTCAGTTTTATTTCCCATTTTGTGCTTAATGTTAGTATTTTATCAGAATGTTAACAGAATTCGGTCAAAGATCACTGATGTATATCTTAACGCATTGACTTGTAACTACGAAATTATATGTTTTACGGAAACTAATCTCAATGGTGGAGTGCTCGATGCTTAGTTACTGGATTCTCGATACAGTGTGTTTAGACGCGATCGCTCCACTACCGTTGTGAGCAAGACTGAAGGTGGCGGCGTCCTTATCGCTGTTAGGAAAGATATTGAAGTCACCAGACAGGTGACTTGGGATAGTGATATTGAGGATCTATGGATTACTGTTTCGATTCATAATGGTGCAAAAATAAATATTTGTTTGTGTTACTTGCCACCGGATCTGCCAACTACTTTAATCGATTCCTTTTATGAAAACTTCAACAAAATTGTTTTAAATTCTAGCTCTACTGCAGAGTTTATTTGTATTGGTGACTTTAACATTCCTGGGTTGCATTGGCAAAGGGAACCCGACTCTATGGCCCTAAACATTAACTCGCCCAAGGATCACAAATCACGTTCTCTATGTGAAACTATGTCACTTTGTCATCTTAGACAGTTCAACAGAATAATAAACGCTAACGGTCGCCTCCTGGATCTCGTACTCTCTACGACTGACATTTTATTTTATTTTCTTTATTAAGGAAAAATACAGCTGTTAAATAGTACTCTGTTCTAAAATTACTTAAATAATACATCAGCAATTTAAATTTTCCACTACAAATTAATACGTTTAGTGTTGTGAGACAAAATACAAAAAAAATGCGAAAAAGGATGATTATTTTTGTTACTTATTAATTTAATTCAAGTTTATGGTGTGGACCCTCTTAGCCGCTTAGATAAGCATCACCCTGCCTTAGCTATTGATATAGCTTGGAACCCTGGGCCTAACACGAAGTTTATGAGGATTAATCCTTGTAAGCATTATAACTTCAATAAATGCAACTTTTTTGAAGTCCGATCAGAGCTATCACGGGTTGATTGGCAATCTGTGTTGTCGTCTCCTGACGTTGATGTTGACCTTAATAATTTCTATACTTTGACTAATAATATTATACACAAACACACACCACTGACAAAGAAAAATAATGATAAATATCCAATATGGTTTAGCCCTGCACTTAGGTCTAGCATAGAAATGAAAAACAAGTACCATAAGCGCTTCAAAAAGTTTGGAAACCCGCGTGACTACGACGAATTTTCTCACTACAGAGCAAAAAGCAAAAACTTAATTTATGATTGCTATAAACACTTTGTAGCATCAGTAGAGGGCTCACTGCGTGATGACACTAAGGTATTTTGGAGATTTGTAAATAGTAAAAAGAAAGTGAACTCTATCCCTATAACTATGGACCTTGAGGGCGTTTCGTCCTCTAATCCCTCTGAAATATGTAAGCTTTTCTCTAAATATTTCAGCTCCGTTTTTGAAAGTGCCACTTCTCTTTCAATAAACGATAAGTCAGCAGAACAAACATCTTAAGCGACTTGAATATTACGAAAGACATGATTTTACGTAAAATGGAAAAGCTAGATACCAATAAGGGTTGTGATCCACATAAAATACCCACCTTATTTGTCAAAAACTATGTGTGCCTCTCGAAATACTCTACAACAAGTCTATTGCGGCCGGAACTTTTCCTACGCTCTGGAAAGTAGCACATGTCATTCCCATATACAAGTCAGGAGACAAGTCAAAATGTAAAAACTACAGGCCCATAAGTATCTTGTCTTGTCTAGCTAAGCTCTTCGAAGGTGTGGTATATGACGTTCTATATAATCACGTAATGCCTATCTTAAATCCCCAACAACATGGATTTGTGGCCAACAAATCAACTACCTCTAACCTACTAGAGTACAAGAACTATCTGTGCTCTGCCTTTGCTAAAAGACTACAAGTGGACGTTGTTTACACAGATTTCGCTAAGGCGTTTGATAAGGTTAATCACGCAGTACTCTGCCAAAGACTGGCTAATTTTGGTGTACATGGCTCACTTCTCCGCTGGTTCCAATTTTACTTGAGTCGCAGGAGTCAACTCGTCTCTTTGAAGGGTCATTTCTCTGAACCAGTTTTCGTCACGTCTGGGGTGCCTCAAGGCAGTCATTTGGGACCTCTGCTGTTCGTTATTTTTATAGATAACTTGATCGATGCCTTATCTTGCCCATGTCTCCTCTACGCAGATGACCTAAAGATATTTACTACCGTTAGGGACCAAACAGATGCCTCCAAGTTACAATCTGATCTAGATGCTCTGTCGCTTTGGTGTGATCAAAACCTAATGCAACTTAATATAGGTAAGTGCTTTGCAATATCTTTCACCACAAAGACACAAAAACATTTAATTGACTACACCATTCAGGGTAAAGTTTTCGCCCGAAATAACATTGCCAGAGATTTAGGTGTCATTTTCGATGATAAACTGTCCTTCAGAGATCACTATAATGACATTGTCAGGCGTAGTTATAGATTACTTGGTTTTATCACCAGGACTACCAAGCAGTTTCGACAGAATAAGAGCTTCATTTATCTTTATTATTCTCTCATACGTAGTATTCTTGAATACAACTCAGTTATTTGGTCGCCATTCTATAAAGTACACAGTAATCGAATAGAAGGAATTCAAAGGCGTTGCCTGAAAATCCTTAGTTTCTGGTGTGGCATGAGTCGAAAACTCACGTCCTACTGTGAACGTCTGAGCTATTTTCGGGTGACTCCTCTATATAAGCGACGACAGCATATTGATCTTATTATGCTCCATAAAATAATACACTACAAAATTGACTCCCCTTATCTCCTCTCTTTGCTTAATTTTAATACCAGATTTAGATCTCGTAACCGCAACTATAATATGTTTTATCTACAAATATACACTAATAACACCTCGTATTACAACCCAATAGTCAGGATGTGTCGCCAATACAATGAAATGTTAAAATTTGACAGAGATATGGATATATTCTATCTAACACTGCAACAGTTCCGGCGACAATTGTATAATAATAAGTCATTGTTATCTAATACCTAATTTGTAATTAAATTGTTAATTTGACTTGTAATTACATTTTAATTTTGACTTGTAATTATTTTAATTTATGATTTGACATTGAACTTATGATTTGACATTTAATTTATAATTTGGTATAATTTATAATTTAATTTAATTTATAATTTGGTATAATTTATAATTTAATTTAATTTATAATTTGATTTCATTTATAATTAACACAACAATTAATTGTTGTGTTAATTATCTCTTGAGCTTTTAGGCATACATCATTTTGGACTACAATCTCGTTATGTACATTTTCATGCTACTAAAATAAGTCTCATTTATTGTAATCTGTTTTGTGTGCTATGATAATAAATAATAAATAATAAGTATAAACATGTCTTTCACTGTGTCGATAACTGCTAGAGATGCTTATTCAACAACAAACTACTCTCCTACATTAGAATTAAGTGGGGAGTATCAGTGCGGTCTTCTGTATTTTTCTACATTCAACTCTATTCCCAATATAGATGAAAGAAACAATAAATTTTATTATGGAAATGATGAAGTGATAAAAATACCCGACGGATCGTATGAATTACAAGATATTTGTGATTATCTTCAGAGCAACATAAAAAATGCTACATTGAAATTAACTGCTAACAACAACACTTTAAAAACATGTATATATTGTTCAGAAGATGTTTATTTCGATAAAACAGATTCGATTGGCAAGATTTTGGGGTTTGGTCTTGAAGCTGTAAAATCGAATATAAAAACTGAATCTCAATATCCTGTCAACATTTTACCAACAACCATAGTACGCATCGAATGTGATATTGTGAGCGGGTCATTTGTGAACGGAGAAGCAAGTCATATAATTTATGAATTTGTGCCGAACGTACCACCTGGTTATCGAATAATAGAAATACCTAAAAACTTAATCTACTTTCCTGTCAATCAAAGTTCAATAAGTTCTATCAATATAAGATTGTTAGACGAAAAAAATAAACAAATTAATTTACGTGGTGAAGAGATCCAGCTGTATTTACACTTCAGGAAAAAATGTTAAATTTCAATAAAACCTCTGCTACCTCTTGAAATCAAATCAGTTCAAGGAGAACATCGCACAAAAGAGCACTACATTACCCTAAGAAGAAGCTGACCAAAAAAAGTAAAGCATTTTTAAAGATACTTGGATTGACAAAATGAACGTTTTAAATATCGCTCAATCTCCGTCACATGACAACAGCATTGAAAGTTTTGAATTTTATTCATACAAACCATATGTGACAAGTTTCAACAAGAATGATGAAATACGGATACCGATTAATCAGCAAGATTTGTACGTGTTACCTGCGCTCAGCAGTTTGTATATTGAGGGCAGAGCTGATGTGTACAAACAGAACAGTACAACAAAAGAAAAGGAAAGAGTATCAAATGTACATTTTGTTAACAATCCCGCCTTATTTTTATTTCAAGACATCCGTTATGAAATAAACGGTATTGAAATAGATAGAATCAAAAATGCAGGTATCACAACCACAATAAAATCATATCTATCGTTAAATGATAATGAGTCCAAATGTGCAAGTGTTTGGGGTTGGTCCCCTTCTGGTATATCCAATACAATTAATGGTGTATTTTCAGCCTCTATTCCACTTAATAAAGTGTTAGGTTTCGCAGAAGATTACCAAAAAATCATTGTGAATTGTAAACATGAATTAGTTCTTTTAAAAAGTAACACAAATCTTAATGCTTTAAAGTTAAATGCTGGCGAAGTTGTTCAAGACATAATAATAAATAAAATTGTCTGGCGAGTCCCGCATGTCAAAGTATCAGACCGCGAAAGAATTAATTTGTTAAAACATTTAGAAAGAGATCGAGCGATAACAGTCGCATTTCGTAATTGGGATCTGTACGAATACCCATTGATGCCTGAAAACCCGGAAACATACTTGGTCTATTAAAACTTCATCACAGATTGAAAAACCTCGAATGGTTGTGATTGCTTTACAAACGAATCGTAAACAAAATGCCACCATGTCAATGGCGGAATTCGATCATTGCGCTGTACGTGACGTAAAAGTTTACCTTAATTCAACCTACTATCCATACGAAAACTTAAACATTAGTTTCGCTGAAAATAAATATTCATTAATATACGATCAATATGCAAGATTTCAACAGTCTTATTACGGACGTCGACCTGAGCCGTTGTTGGGTTTGAAAGAGTTTAAAGACATTGCTCCCTATTCGTTGTTGACTGTTCTCGCCAACACGAAGCCTTGAAGGGGTGTATCGACGTATGCTTGGAAATAGAAACCGATGCTGAGATACCCGATCAGACTTCTGCCTACTGTTTAATACTGAACGATTGCATATTTGAATACAAACCGTTAAGTAATATTGTAAAGAAATTATCATGAATGACTATACGGTCATTGTGGACTTGCAAGGCTTCAAAGATCGGAATAATGATTTTTTAGTATAGGAATTAGCTATAAGCACTCAAGAGCATACCCAACAATTTTTGATAAAACCTCCATATCCATTCTCGACTTTAACTCTCGAAGAAAAGAAGCATGTTTGGTGGGTAGAAAGAAACAGAGGATTCCGATGGAGTGAAGGACACATTGACTATACAGAATTTCAAAGAATTATGAAACCGTATTTGAAAGATTTAAAAAATTATTGTGAAGGGTAAAGAGAAAATAAAATGGGTAAAAGATCTATGTGACCATGAAAATATTCTAGATATAAGTGATAAGGGTATATGTAATCTAAAAAATATATGCGAAATGTACTGTAAAGATATAAATTCATTTAATTGTTTTACTCACAGAGATAAGCAATATTGTGCTTTAAAAAATGTACTATGTATTAAAAAATGGTGTTCTGAAAATAGCATAAATCTAAAATAAATTTAATAAAAACATATTATATATAACTGTAGTTTTATTAACTTTTTTTGATAAACAATTAAAGACGGTTTTCAATCGAAATCATTTATTATCAATTACTTATTAATACTTTATATACAAGTACCTAGTTTTACATTTTATTTTGATAATATTTAAAATAAACATTAATTAGAATATTTAACAATTATTTCATTATACTATACTATACAACGTCACCACATAGTCTCTTTGATATTTTCCTAACTAAAACGTGCGTAAGGTCCAAAATTTCATCAACAGAATCTTGTACCACGTACTGGGCGTTGAGTTCCACGTCTTGATCGTCTTCCTCAGAAGTGTTCATCGATGCAAGGTCATTCGGCAAGTCCAGAATTTTAATTTGGATTAATTTTTATCCGCGCTTCTCTTTGCATAAGACGAACGACTTAGAAACGTTCGTTTTCTTCTTTGCAAGGCTGAGTTTTCTTGGTTGCTTCTTCGGTCGGCGTTCCAAGAGTTCTTGATATTGTTGTGTGAAGTTTTCCAGTGGGTCCTGGGCGTACTGACTGAACATAATGTCAGAAGAATTATCAATTTTCTGTAACAAATAAAAAGTAAATTTAGAAAACACCCTGTTTTAAATGAAGTTCTTAATTATTAAAATCGAAATCAAGAAATAATTATACTTACAATCGATGTAGGTAACGTACGATCTGCAGCAGGACCGCGAACCAAATGACGTTATTTAATGTAAAACTGCGTAATACAAAACCGCTAAGTTTGCATTTCAGCATGTTTGATGGATTGCACAAACTGCAAATGTGTAAATATTTCTTGTACAAATTTACTAAACGTGGAGCATCTAATTACTTTATAGGTAAATTTGTCACGTGTACCTACAGTATTTTACTTAATCATGTCGCAACAAGTTCTCATGTGAGGTGACTTACTAAATTGTGTTAAACATTTTAACACTGTTTCCCCTTCAATCTAGTTACCATAAAATAATTATAATATGAGATGTGGATAAGAAAATAAAAAAGAGGTATTCTGTTTAGCAAATTTATTTCTTAAAAGAAGTAATAGGTTTAACACAATGTACTACGTATGACACTTATAGGTAACCATTACATTATTTATAAAACTATCAGTTTAATGTACAGACGGCGTCAAGTTAACTGTAACTTGATCCTAAAGATAAACACACCAACCAGAATCACAGAACATACTCAAACGTGTATCGACCAGATGGCTACAAACATTAAAGACAGCTTACCGAACATCTACGAACTGGGTTTATCAGATCACTCGGCACAATCACTCATGATCCCTATTAAAGAAAGGAAGATTCCAGAAGTGAAGTGGTGGTATGAACTACAAAGAGACTATTCTATAGAAAATCAATGCAAATTCCTTTCATGTCTGGAAAGTATATCCTTTTCTGAAGTTTATAATGAAGCACTGAATGCCGCTGATTCTTTTAATGAATTCTATAGTTTGTATAAGTTGTTCTATGATTTATGTTTCCCTGTGATTAAATTGAAAAGAATACCGAATAGGCATACTTCTAAATGGCTTACAAAAGGCATTGCAAAAAGCGTCTGTACTAAACGTTGTTTATATCTAAAGTATCGGAATGATCGCAATAATTATATTTCTTTGTACAAACAATACGCATCTACATTAAAAAAATGTATTAAGATTTCGCAAAAAAATAGTAATCTGAAATATATAAATACATTTGATAATAAGTGTAAAGCTGTATGGGATGTAATTAACAAGTATACCAAAAATTCAACAAGAAATTCAATAAATATAATATGTACAAACGGAACAGACGTGTGGGACCCACAGAATATATCAGAATTGTTCAATCAATATTTTATAGACAATATTTCAGGTTGTAGCCTTAACGATATAAATTGTAAACGTTATGATAAGAATATAGAACAGGTAAATAAAACTATATTTCTTAATCCTGTTAATGAGAATGAGTTGATTAAAATAACAAAATCACTACGAAACTCTAAAGCAGTTGGCAACGATGACATTCGTACTGATATTTTTAAAATTAGTATTCTTGCAGTAATTCGTCCATTGGCACTCGTAATCAACAAACTCATGGCTGAAGGTATATTTCCTGAAGCCTTAAAGAAATCTATTGTTAGGCCGCTATATAAAAAAGGTTCAAGAAAGTCTCTTAACAATTATAGACCAGTAACTCTAATACCCGTTTTCTCAAAGATTTTAGAAAAGGTTTTGTACGAACGGATTTTAAATTTTTTGGACAGCTATAATGTTATAAAAGACGAACAAAATGGTTTTCGAAAAAATAGGAGTACATCTTTGGCTACGTTTAAACTACTTAAAACAATCACTGAATGTCTAAATGAAAACATTCCTGTCTCAGTCCTTTTTTTAGACATGTCTAAAGCGTTCGATTTTGTGTATCATGAACGCCTTCTTATGAAACTTTACAAGTATGGTATTCGTGGACCATGTTACGACTGGATTAAGAAGTATTTGTCTGGGAGGGAACAGTGTGTGGAAATCCAGAGATACTGCCCTGATTCAAAATGTCTAAAAAAATACAAATCTTCTTTTAAAGTTAACAAATTTGGTGTCCCTCAGGGTAGCATTCTGGGTCCACTACTGTTCCTCTTGTATATAAATGATTTACCTAATAGTATGTCACATGAGTGTATCTTGTTTGCTGACGATACAACTATTATTATTAAAGGTGATAGAAATAAAAATATGAAAGATTATGAAAATGATATAAACTTGGCCTTGTCTGAGATATTGGATTAGCTTAGCTGCAATAACTTAAAAGTTAATATTGATAAAACAAAATATATTCAGTTTGGCAGCTATAAACAAAAAAGACAGGAACTTAGTGTTCATTATAATGACCAAGTTATAGAAGCGTCTAAAAATACAAAATTCTTGGGTATTACTTTGGATTGCTACTGCGATTGGAAACAACATATCAGTGAATTATGTTCTAAGTTAAATAAATTTGTATTTGCCCTCTATCGCATCAGCCAAATTGTTTCAAAAGAGGCAGCTCTTACCGCTTACAATGGTTACGTAAGCTCTTGTTTAAGATATGAGATTATGATATGGGGGAATTCTGTTCATAAAGATAGGATTTTTATCCTACAAAAAAAATGTATCCGCGCAATATTTGGCCTTCAGCAAACTGATTCTTGTCGTCCTTTTTTTAGAAACTATAATTTACTTACTTTGCCCTGTCTATACATTTTTGATGTGTGTCAATTTGTTTATCAGCACAGAAACCAATTCGAACAAAATTGTGAAGTAACCACTCGTAATCTTCGTACGATGTATAAAAATAAATTCAGAAAACCTAGATGTAAATTAACTCTTGTATCTAATAATGCCTTCATTATGTGCATAAGAATTTATAATAAATTGCCAGATCATTTTAAAGAGTACACACTTTCAAAATTCAAAATTTTACTTAAGATATGGCTTGTAGAGAAATGTTTCTACAGTATTCAAGAATTTATGCAGTATAGGTAATAAATGAAAAAATATAAATATAATAAATAAATAAGATAAACTCATCATGTACTCCGTTACTGATTTATAAAAAAAATACAGTTTTCTCAGTTTGTGTATACACCTGAAAAGGTAGAACGAAGTGATGCCTGAAATATAATTGTAACAGCCTATGTAACCTTTGTTCTTACACAATAAATACTTACTTACTTACTTACTTACTAGTTACCCCCTGCAGTGCTAAACTAGCACTTGTGTCTTGGATATAAGGACGGTCCAAAATCCAACAAAGGTAACTCCACGTGACGTCCTGTGTACATAGCATTAGTCTATTTACATTAAGACTTAAAGTTAAACAGTAATATTATAATGTCCCCAGGATACAGTGCAAATATTATCTTTTGTAATGAATCGTTTATCGTCTTTTCTTGATAAAGCAACTTTGTTTTGTTCTGTTGTAAAAAATTCATGTTTTATCGATCTAAAAAGAACGTTTCTACCTCTTATCTCATCACCCGTTGACAATACATTAACATAATCAGAAAACCGTAGTTTTTTGGTAACATTTTTTTTAACTCCTTTTGCTTTTTTTATCTCACTATTGCTCGTTTTAATGCTGTAAAGTTTAGAGCGTAATCCGACAAATTCTAACAAAATGTTGCCTCCTAACTCGTCTTTAAACAAACCGGGAACTTTTTTGTTTTTAGGAATGATATCAAAATGATTATCTTTTTTGTAGTTGCTTGTATCAAAGTAAGATAAAAAGTGTTGTTTTAAGTCTGAGTAAAAATCATTCGTCTGTATTGAATACAAAAGACTATCGGTATCAGTATAGCACAAAGACAGATTGTGTTGGTAGTGCCTTTTCATGACCGAATAATGAAAATCATACATATGATTTTTGGAAAGTTCTAAGACTGTAAATCCTATGTATATAGGTTTCTTTAAAACTACTTTTTCTCGTTTTAGTTAAACAGCCACCAAAGTTTCATCAAATATTGATGCACTATGAAAGTTAGGACGAGATATGAGCTGTTCTGCCGAATGAAATTTATTGGTTTTATTTCGCTCATCTCTCCACTTTGTGACTAACTTTACGTCTACTCTACGCTCAGTATCTTCGAAAGTTTTTCCGAATATGCTATTGTTCAATAATTTAAAAAAATCTTGTTCAAACGCGGAGTCGGTGCTTTGACGCAAATGTGTATTTAAATCGATGTATTCTTTTAAATAAGGGCTTTGTTTGAATGATATTCCTTTATGGATTTTTTTGAGGTGTAATCCATGTCATAGACAGGTTTTTAAATGTGCATAATGGATGACATAGTTATATTTATGAAATAGATTAGGAATAAATTTTATATTTTTTGCACCTGGAGGTGTATAATTTTGTGCGCAAAATGGAAGATCGTTATGTAGGTCATGCAAATTCTCTGGGTAATATAAGTCAACTTCAAAAATATAACCATAATCACTGTCATCGGGAATGTTAGTGATATCAAGTTGTTCACATTCCCTACTACTCAGAAATTTAAAATCTGCGTATGGCAGAAAACTACACATTGCAAAACCATACAGATTATTACAATCCATATAAATTAAAAAATTGTTTGGTAGCGAGGGGTCGTAGTCAGGCTGATATTGGTTATTTGATTTAGCATATCTTTTAGAACACAGACAAATACCCCCACGAATTCCCTTTTGTATCATTCTAATCATTTCTAAATCTGAAAGCAAGTCCAATTTTACTTTTGTCTTTAATAACATAGCATCGAAGCTGAGACTTGGCGCAGTGAGATAAAAAGCAGGATCTAAGTTGTAGTTAACTTTACATGTTTTACGAAACTTTTCAAATATATCACTTAATATCAATACATCGCTCTTTACATATAGATCAGTATACTGTCCTAAGTTCTTTATATCAAAACATTTCCACACCTTTTTTGCATGTTCGTAATCAGACTGACTAATAGCTTCATTAGAGAGATTATTATAAAACTTGTCTATGGACGGTAAGTTCTCCTCTTCATATACCTTCCAGTTTGATATGTAATCGTATGGGTACACTCCCTTTCTACTTAACAACAATAATTCATTTTCATTGTTACAATAAGCACGTAAATGTGTAAAGTCAGTTTGTTGTAGATTTATAGCTAATTGTTCGATACTTGTCCCTAAAAATTTGAAGGAATCAACAAACCGCACTGCAATAAAATTATTAGTTGAAAATTGAATAAACTTGGTGAAGGATATGTAATTCTCTTTGTTTTTGGGAATAACTTTAATTTCACCCGGAAAACTACTTACTTCACAAATGAATAAATGGCAGTCGTAACCCGATAAATTATGAAAGAATACTGGTATAAACGAAAGTATTTTAAACTGAATATTGCAGTAAGAGTGACAGGCACCACGATATTTTCCTGTGAAGTGACAGTGGTCCCGCACTTTATCTCCTATCAGCAAATTAGCGCATAAATAACAGTACTCTGCCTTTTCAAAACTAGATCGTTCTTTATCGCTATAAATTATTGGAACCGGATTTTCAGACGCTGATTTAATAACACTATAAATACGCTTCACATCTTTTTCCAATTGATTTACGAACTGTGACGCAGAATCAGTCCCTCGATAGGTCACTAATCGGTTAAGTGAATTATCATAATTACAAACAATGTAATAAGCAAACGCCGCCGGTAGATGTTTTTGTGTTTTTAATGTGTGCGCGCCTTTGCTCTCATTACATGGCTGCAAAATTGACTCAAAATCCGCGCAAATAACGAACGGAACATTTTGCATACATTGATAATTTTTAAATTGCATTTTACTGCCAATTTCTGGTAATAACGTAACAACACCCCCACAAATATGTTTATCATGATCTTGTTTTGATTTAAAAAACAATAAACATTCATCACAAAAGTGCAACTTTCCATGGTGCTTTGTAATCTGACTTCGAACTAATCTCGTTAAATCTTTTATTAGACAATAATGTGATTTCACACCATTTTCCAACAGAAGCATATTGATGTGATTTTTCTTTTTTAATAATGTCTTATACAATGGCCCAACAATGTTTTGTTTGTAGTCTAAGCCATAAACATTCACGCTAATGTCATGATTATTTTTCTCAAATATTTTAATGTCTTTAAATGAAACTGGAAAATGCATGTTATCAAGATTCAAAACATCGCTAAAGTGTGGATATGATTGTACTCGACTGGCGTTTTTTACCTTTGGGTATAAAGCACTCAAAACTGTCCAAGCAAAACAATATTCATCTTCGTTTCTGATATTCAAGCAAGCTTTTTTTGATTTAATTTTTTTTGGCAATTCTAAATAGCTAGAACCTCTGAGCGGTGAATATTTGTTTATATTAGATTCGAGATAAAGTATATCCAAAAGAGACCACCCGCTCCCCTTTTCTTGAAATCCATCTATCTTTTTACATAATAATCCAGAAATATTATCTAATAAGTTGTCAAAAGAATAGTTCGAAAATATGGGAATATTTTCCGTAGCAAATGATTTTATTTCCATCGTATCGTCTTTAGGTAAAATAACTTTAACAAATAATTCAAAGTTCACCTTTATATTAATATGAGACGCGATAGCCAAATCAAGCACTTTCCGTAACTTAGACGAAATACAATGCATGAAGTGAGTAGGTGAAGTAATCGCCAACTTCTCACCGCTGGAAGTGAATTCACAGTCGGGGGTTATTCGATATGATACTATACGACCTCTAAAAGCTGAATTAACAGTCTCAATTCCCGGAAATTCTTTTTTAATTATAGATGCTTGACATACTGAACAAAAAAATTTTCTCAATGTAGCCATTGTGCTTGTTACTAAGTTACATTAACTACCTACCTGATTATGTGACCTACTTGCTAAACAGAAAAAAAAATATTAACTTAATTATTTTATTCCACTAACTTAAAAATATCAATCGATAATAAGAAATAGTTTAATAAAACTATTTCTTATTATCGGGGTAAAATGTCGCCACACCCTGGAACAGCCGACTGCTGTCTTTAAATATAGTCTTTATTGTGGACCACAGCGGATCCTTCGGGGTGAGGCGAATCCGCAAACAACCGCTCCACTTGTCGGAGCGGTCCCGCGAGTCCAGATCTACAATAGTTGATGTGTCAAATACTCGGAGGTCCACAAAAAATTCACCGCCCGTCTGCAGTATCGACCGTCGACTGATGCCGCCCGCTACACGCCGAGATAAAGACGACCACAACTTTGATTGTGGCGGCGGCGGTGTAGGTTCGGCTGCGTCTCCGAACAACTCTTCGAAGACGTTGGCGTTTTTGTTCGCCTTCGACTTGCTGCTCCTGTAAATTAATGATAGACATTAAGATTTAAATTAAAATCTTTCTGAAAGGCCGGCAACGCATCAGCGACCTCTCCGATCTCGCAGATTTTTATGTGCGGCGGTGATTACCATCCATCAGGTGATCCGCTTGCTCGTTTGCCCGCCTCTAGCATAAAAAATCTTGAATAAACAAGGAGAAACCACACAATGATAGACTAGTTATACCATCACACACTATGATAAAAAGACAGGCAAGAAGTATAGCGTTTATCTTTAGAATTTTAACAGCCCAACCCGGGGTAATATCTACACCTTACAGATTACAATAGTACAAATAACAGGTGCAGTGAGATCCAACTCTCAAAATGCATTTCAGCTATGCACTATAAGATTGATTACTTAACAAATCTTCTAAGTTACATGTTTAAAATATTGTGAGGAGGAAACATACGTACTTTGACTTTCTAATTGGCTTCGACTTCTCCTCGTTGGCCTTTTTACTGGCTTTGCGTTGCTTTATCGGCGGGCTGTAACAAAAACAACAATATGTTAGTACCTAAACTAAGGTAATTATTTGATAATACCTCAATTAGCCAGTGTTTAGTTTTTAAGAATTTGACCAAATATTTACCATTAATCTTCTACACCCGAGCTATACTCCGACTTGGACACGTAAAGCTCCTCAGTGAGAACTCTCTTCTGGGATTCAGAAGTTGAAGCAGACCTGCAAACAAAAAACATTCTTATAACAACATGTACTTACTAGAAGATTAGTCCGATGTGCGAAGACCGCGACATTTATCTGGAGTAAATGCCTGTCAAAACAAATAAACATTGACGCAGCCGCCCAAACCAAATAGTTGATATAAAAGATAATAAAAAATAAACTCACGAACATTATCTCAGCTTGCTGTGTTCCTCGGAGAATAAATATCACGAAGCGTGGATGATCAGATATTGATCACAGAAAATAATGGTGATCTATATAATTGACGCTCATTATATATACAAACATTTTCAATCACACATTAAAACTGTAAAACTGTAAGTCACTTGCACACATTCAAATATTGCCAACCAGCAATATTGAAACAAACAATTATCTCGAAATACTTACCGAAAGTTCTAGCTTTAGGTAATCGCTCGTCAGCGATTTAATATTTAGGTACTGCCGCGGTAAATAATGTGGGAACACTACGCACCGCGCGTGGATTTGCCTGCTTTAAAATATTTTATTTATTTACATGATGGTTCATCCAACTACCGAAAGTTTTAGCTTTAGGTAATCGCTCGTCAACGATTTAATATTTAGGTACTGCCGCGGTAAATAATGTGGGAACACTACGCACCGCGCGTGGTTTTGCCTGCTTTAAAATATTTTATTTATTTACATGATGGTTCATCCAAATAACACAAATCAACAAATACACGTAACTATAATGAAAGTTACAACGTATTCTTGAATTGTTAGAGTTTTATTAGTGGTAAAGCCATGTTGTGTATATAATAATATACCACGTGAATGGGTCGGCTCGACCGGGGAAGCACCACCCTCCCACATAAAACCAACGTGAAATAACGGTAGCTATGCTGCTGTTGTGTTTCGTTTGGTTTGTGAGAGCGCCGGAGGCCCAACAATGATCGAGATGACCACACTCCCACCTTGTTGGACCTTCTGCTGACCACCCATCCCGACGTCTACAAAGTGTCTGTAGATATACCACTTGGCTCTTCCGACCATTGCCTGGTACGGAGCACTGTACCTCTCAACAGCACTCAGCGGTCCAAACTGGGCACCCGCCGTATTTGGCACTATCGGTCAGCAGACAGGGATGGAATGCGATGTTTTTTTTCGTCTTACCCATGGCAGCAGGTTTGCTTTACGCCGGAGGATTGTGATGCCTCAGCTAAAAATATTGCCGATGTGATACTGCAGGGAATGGAATTATTTATTCCAAGCTCTGTAGTACCTATAGGCGGCAGATCCCAGCCCTGGTTTGGTCATACTAGCAAAATGGCATCACGCCGGAAGCAAGATTGTTACCAAGCCTGGGCTGCAGCAGTGGCATCCAATGACCCAAATACCAGCGTCCTAAAGAAAAAGTACAACTTCGCTGCTAGGTCCTTCAAGAAGGATATTGCCAAATCAAAGGCATCGTTCATCGGTGAAATTGGCGAGAAGCTAATGCGCCTCCCATCAGGCACCCGCGCTTTTTGGGATCTCGCCAAAGCCATCCTGGGGAACTTTAGTCAGTCGTCTTTCCCTCCACTTCACAAGTCGGATGATACCCTTGCCCATACTGCAAAAGAGAAAGCCGACCTTCTGGGCACTGTTTTTGCGTCTAACTCGACTTTGGATGACTCTGGGAACTCTCCACCAATTATACCGCCCTGTGCGAGTTCAATGCCGAACGTCCGTTTCCGACAAGATTCGGTTCGTAAAGCTCTCTTTTCCCTTGACATCTGTAATTCGAGTGGGCCGGATGGTATCCCTCCGATTGTTCTGAGGGAATGTGCTCCGGAGTTGGCTCCGGTTTTAACGCGTCTTTTCCGGCTCTCCTACACCACTGGCGTAGTACCGAGTAACTGGAAGTCAGCCCTTGTCCACCCGATACCCAAAAAAGGCGATCGCTCGGACCCGTCCAATTATAGACCAATAGCCATTACCTCAATCCTCTCTAAAGTAATGGAGTCCATTACCAACCGTCAGCTCTTGAGATACTTAGAGGAGAACCGCCTATTAAGCGACCGCCAGTACGGCTTCCGTAGTGGTCGCTCCGCCGGTGACCTGCTGGTATTTCTGACTCATCGATGGGCACAGGCGTTGGAGAGCAAGGGTGAGGCTCTGGCTGTCAGTTTGGACATAGCGAAAGCCTTTGATAGGGTATGGCACAAGGCGCTGCTATCTAAACTTCCTTCATACGGTCTTCCGGAGAAATTATGCACGTGGGTAGCTAGTTTTTTAAATGGGCGTAGCATTAAGGTTGTTATCGACGGTTCTTGCTCGGATCTGAAGCCCGTGAACGCTGGTGTCCCTTAGGGCTGTGTACTATCTCCAACACTGTTTCTTCTGCATATCAATGATATGTTGTCTCAGAACAATATTCATTGCTATGCGGATGATACAAAAAAAAAAAAATAATAAAATATATCTTTATTTGCAGTAAATTATTAACAAACAAGTTGTCGGGGCTTCCCAGAAGGTAGTCATAAGACACCTGTGTTGGGAATGCCTCGCTCTTCCTAAGTAATCATTATGTTATTTAGATGATAGTACTGGAAATGCACTGTATACCGGACGTGCAAATATTTCAACGGAAAACGTCATCGAAAACCGGAACACACTTGTGTCTGAAGTCGAAGATATGCTAAATCATGTTTCGAACTGGGGTCGACTTAATTTAGTCCATTTTAATCCCTCCAAGACACAAGTGTACGCGTTAACCGCTAAAAGACGTCTCTTTGAAGTGCCAATCAGTTTTCAGGGCACCCCCCTTGATGTCAAGCATTCTATCGGGATCCTTGGTGTCGACATTTCGAGCGATGTCCAGTTTCGCGGTCATCTGGAAGACAAAGCTAAAATAGCTTTAAAGAAACTTGGTGTACTTAATAGAGCGGGGCGGTACACCAGCTCATCGGTTACAACTCTATAAGGCACAAGTTCGGCCCCATATGGAATACTGCTCCCATCTCTGGGCTGGTGCACCTCAGTACCAACTTCTTTCGTTTGACCGCGTACAACGTAGGGCTGCTCGAATTGTTGGTGACCTGACTCTCTCTAGTCGACTTGATCCTCTAGCATTGCGGCGGGACATAGCTTCCCTCAGCATTCTATACCGCATTTATCATGGGGAGTGCTCTGAAGAACTGTTTGATCTACTCCCTGCGGCCGAATTCTTACATCGAACCACTCACAAGCGATTGTCATTCCATTCTCATCATCTCGATGGATGGCAGTCTAATACTGTGCGTTTCTCCCGGAACTTTCTACCACGTACCTCAGTTCGTGTGGAATGGTTTGGCTGCAGGAGTATTTCCGGACGGCTACGACTTAGGGATCTTCAAGAGAAGAGCGTACTCTTTTTTAAAAAAAAGGCCGGCAACACATTAGCGATCTCTCTGATTTCGCAGATGTTCATGGGCGGCGATGATTACTTTCCATCAGGTGACTCGCTTGCTCGTTTGTCCGCCTCTAGCATAAAAAAAAAAAAACTTAACTAGACTTTCAATCTATGCTGTTTAAATTAAACTACCGTCCTCTACATACAAAATATGCTGTAATAGTGAGTGAAATTAAATTTATCAAGTTTCATTAAGTTACGAAACGTTGATTTAATAGTATATTTATTAAAAGTTTAATTAATTTATTTATTCTTATTGTACAAAGTGTGAAAGCGTCCACTATGACAAGGACAAACTTATATCCTTCTGATACTGGTAGGTTTCATGTGCACTGTTTCAAACGGTACATCTGATTTCTTTCAAGAAGTTATGTTTTGTAAGGGAGCACGTGGTACTCTCTTTTGAGAAATACAAATTAAACAATGAGCCACGTATTTGCTGACAAACTGTTTTAAACCTGGGAACCAGAAATGCTTCCTAATGAGATCTAGGGTCTTTTCGGTGCCCACGTGTTCATGCTCATCGGGAAAGATCCTGAGGAGGCTGAGCCGATGACCTTTAGGGACATAGCACAAAAGTCGCGGCTGTTCACCGATAGGTTGGAACTTATAATAAAGGACATCGTTTTGAATTACATATCGAGAAGGATCCAAATGACCATCAAGATGACTTTGGATAAGATCTTGGGTCTCTGAGTCGGCAGATTGTGCTACCTGAGCCCAGTTGCGAGGTCTTGAGATGTGATTGACTGTAACAGGGTTTCGACTTAAGTAGTCAGCATGGGGCATCAGGACACCTTTCCTATACTCTATGGAAAACTGAAAGTCCTGGAGGTATATCCACCATCAGGCAACTCGGGGTAGTAAATCCTTTTTACGTTCAGTAGATCTAAGGGCATTACAATCGGTGACAACTACGAACTTTAAGCCAACTAAATAATGTCTGAAATTTTGAAGAGCTTTTACAACGGCCAAGGTCTCAAGTTCATAGGAATGATACTTGCTTTCGGCACCTTGAGTTACTTTACTATAATAAGCCACAATATGTTTTTTACCATCGAATTAACTTGTAGGAGTACTGCTCCATAGCCTGCGCTACTCGCATCCGTGTGGACCTCTGTCGGGAGACTTGGATCGAATATAGCCAAAACTGGTTTGTTAGTGAGGTGTTTAATTATATCCTGCCGGATTGATTCACACTCAGGGGTCCACTCGAATTTTAATTTTTTCTTAGTTAGAAAAGTAATAGGGGATGTAATCGTTGCGTAATCCTTTATGTACCTTCGAAAATACCCAGCTAGGCCAAGGAATTGACGGACCTGCTTGACATTCTCAGGGGGTATGGTGTTAACTAGGGCTTCGACTTTTCGGGGGCTCGGTCTGACCTGACCTGAGCTTACTACTCTACCCAGATACTCAACTTCGGTAACTAAGAAGGAGGATTTTTTCAAATTGATTGAAAAGCCAGTACCTACCCAGTACGTTACCCTCATTAATAAGATCACGTAAGGTATCATTGATTATCCGCTGGTACACGATCGGAGAGTTGGCCAAACCGTAGGGCATTCTTATATACTCAAAATGGTCCTCGGGAGTGACAAAGCCAGTGAGATGAATGCAATCTTCTTTCAAAGGAATTTGGTGAAAGTCCGTAGCCATATCAAGGCTTGAAAAGTATTTATAGCTACCTAACCTGTCTATTTGGTCGTCGATTAGCGGGAGAGGATAGCGATCCTTTATTGTGATACGGTTCAAGGCTCTAAAATCCACGCATAGCCTATCCGACCCGTCGCGCTTTTTAACCAGTATGATTGGACTCGCGTACTCAGACTTAGATCATCTAATGACGCCTTTATCAATTAGGTCCTGCTTTATTTCCCTAACCTTTATTTTTCCTGATAGGAGAGTTTATATGGGCGATAGACTACAGGAGCACTGCTGGTAAGCTTAATTTCCATCTCACCAGTTTTGACGGTAGTAGCAGCAGTACCAGAAATCAGAAAATCAGAAAATAAGAAAAATCATGAATGACAGACATTATTAAGCTAACTTCTCACCCTGAAGGGGTGTATTAACTTTAAGCGGGTCATATAATTGAACCGAGTTAACACTGGTAAACATTTTATCAGTATGTGTAAGATATTGTCTCTCTTTAGTTCGTATATAAGTTATACCGTCACGGTTGTTATAAGTTATACCTCTGGCTGTCAGTTTGGACATAGCGAAAGCCTTTGATAGGGTATGGCACAAGGCGCTGCTATCTAAACTTCCTTCATACGGTCTTCCGGAGAAATTATGCACGTGGGTCGCTAGTTTTTTAAATGGGCGTAGCATTAAGGTTGTTATCGACGGTTCTTGCTCGGATCTGAAGCCCGTGAACGCTGGTGTCCCTCAGGGCTGTGTACTATCTCCAACACTGTTTCTTCTGCACATCAATGATATGTTGTCTCAGAACAATATTCATTGCTATGCGGATGATAGTACTGGAGATGCACTGTATACCGGACGTGCAAATATTTCAACGGAAAACGTCATCGAAAACCGGAACACAAGTGTGTTCCGGTTTTCGATGACGTTGTCTGAAGTCGAAGATATGCTAAATCATGTTTCAAACTGGGGACGACTTAATTTAGTCTATTTTAATCCCTCCAAGACACAAGTGTGCGCGTTAACCGCTAAAAGACGTCTCTTTGAAGTGCCAATCAGTTTTCAGGGCACCCCCCTTGATGTCAAGCATTCTATCGGGATCCTTGGTGTCGACATTTCGAGCGATGTCCAGTTTCGCGGTCATCTGGAAGACAAAGCTAAAATAGCTTCAAAGAAACTTGGTGTACTTAATAGAGCGGGGCGGTATTTCACACCAGCTCATCGGTTACAACTCTATAAGGCACAAGTTCGGCCCCATATGGAATACTGCTCCCATCTTTGGGCTGGTGCACCTCAGTATCAATTTCTTCCGTTTGACCGCGTACAACGTAGGGCTGCTCGAATTGTTGGTGACTTGACTCTCTCTAGTCGACTTGATCCTCTAGCATTGCGGCGGGACATAGCTTCCCTCAGCATTCTATACCGCATTTATCATGGGGAGTGCTCTGAAGAACTGTTTGATCTACTCCCTGCGGCCGAATTCTTACATCGAACCACTCGCAAGCGATTGTTATTCCATTCTCATCATCTCGATGGATGGCGGTCTAGTACTGTGCGTTTCTCCCGGAACTTTCTACCACGTACCTCAGTTCTGTGGAACGGTTTGGCTGCAGGAGTATTTCCGGACGGCTACGACTTAGGGATCTTCAAGAGAAGAGCGTACTCTTTTTTAAAAAAAAGGCCGGCAACACATTAGCGATCTCTCTGATTTCACAGATGTTCATGGGCGGCGATGATTACTTTCCATCAGGTGACTCGCTTGCTCGTTTGTCCGCCTCTAGCATAAAAAAAAAAAAAGTTATTCATAAAATAAATTAAAATCACCGCCATCTAGACATTCTCTACCAGTAAACCAATGGAGTTTAAATTTTAGTTGCAATATAAACGCCATGTCGGTTATGAATCTATTCATTTATTTTATTTACTTATCCCACACAAAATGAATTGAATTCTAAAAATTTTATAACAATTATAGTTTCTTGAAATGATAATTTAATAATGTGTGTATGTGTATTTGTCTGAAAGTTACTAAACCATATTTTTTTTATAGTGGCAAACAAGCTTACGGTCCGCCTGATGGTAACATATTGTGACAGTCAGATATTTACTATTTAGGATAGTGTACATAGAAGCCATCCGCAATGAAGAATACGTCATGTACACTTCAAAGCAAAGAAAACGGTTTAAAAGGTTATTTGTTTTATTGTAGAAAGCTTTTTTTTGGTAATTAAAAATTGTAGTTGATAAGTACATCAACCATATAGGTACCTCATTTGGCAAATGTCTTTCACCTAAATATTAATTAGAAGAGGCAGCTTATAGTACATTTCACTGTGTTTTGTAAGATTTCTGTTTCCTTGTACAACTGAGAGTACTAAATGTTTAGAGGATGTTTGAATTATTATATTTTTTATTTATTTGTATCAAAATCAACTGCTCAGTAACTTCTTTTTCAGTTAGTCATACAATAATAGTTACCATGTAATTTGTTCAAATTCTTTGGCTTACAGTGTACGGTGACAAAATGATAATACCCATTCTCGCTGCGTTAGCAGGTAATGTTTGAATGTGCGAGTGAGCCTGGAAGTAATTGGTAAGCAAAATAATTTCTATGTGTTTACCGTACGTTACTAAAGGACAGTTTTCACTGTGTTAGTTAACCAATATTTTATATGCATATTTTTATATCACAACCAAACTGGTTAATATGTCAAAATGTTTACGAGCTTTCTTGTTACTATTTTATACAAATTTGTAGTTGATATTTGGGCAGGTAATGCAACATTTTTAATGCACTTATAACAAGTGGCAAGGTTACTATGAGTTGATGTATAATTTGAAAGTCATTACCTACTTCTATTGATTCAAAATATTTTTATTATTCCCCACTTCTCTATAATAACACTCAAAAGAGGAAAATAATTTGTAATTTGAGGTTGATTTGTCTTTCATACATAAAAGAACTAAACTATTTTATAAAACAATAATAGTTACATATCGTATTAATTATTCGTTTGTAAATACTAAAAATATAACCTTGTACTTGCGCTCAACTTGTATTTTATAACACGAACTCAATTCCGTACAGTATGCAGTCACCTTATCTTTCGACTTACACGCGCCGGGAACATTATGCTGACTATCGGCTTTTATTCATTTGTGAGAATAATTCTAGCAGTGCAGTGGTCGTGCATTCATTAAATTAATTGTACATTCAAGGTCTTAGATAACTACTCAAAATGATGGTTCGTTTTAAGTGTATATCGAAAACTTACAAAAAAAGAAGGTAATTCTAACAGCTTTTACTTTATTTATCAATCAGTTTCTATTCTATTGTACACATGCACTATTCTATTGTATTATGTTTATTTTAGAAAATATGGTTCTTGATGTAACTGTAGTGCCACAGTTTGATGCTTAAGTGAGTGCCCTCGTGTAGGGATACAGCCAGAATTAAAGCACCCGATCTGGTGTGGCTGTAAATGAGAGCATTAAATTTGCACCATGTCAGACCATAATATCATCATATTTATTCGTATCTACTATATTGATGTAGTGCCACAGTTTGATGCTTAAGTGAGTGCCCTCGTGTAGGGATACAGCCGGAATTATAGCACCCGATCTGGTGTGGCTGTAAACGAGAGCATTAAATTTGCACCATGTCAGACCATAATATCATCATATTTATTCGTATCTACTATATTGATGTAGTGCCACAGTTTGATGCTTAAGTGAGTGCCCTCGTGTAGGGATACAGCCCGAATTATAGCACCCGATCTGGTGTGGCTGTAAACGAGAGCATTAAATTTGCACTATGTCAGACCATAATATCATCATATTTATTCGTATCTACTATATTGATGTAGTGCCACAGTTTGATGCTTAAGTGAGTGCCCTCGTGTAGGGATACAGCCCGAATTATAGCACCCGATCTGGTGTGGCTGTAAACGAGAGCATTAAATTTGCACCATGTCAGACCATAATATCATCATATTTATTCGTATCTACTATATTGATGTAGTGCCACAGTTTGATGCTTAAGTGAGTGCCCTCGTGTTGGGATACAGCCCGAATTATAGCATCCGATCTGGTGTGGCTGTAAACGAGAGCATTAAATTTGCAGCATGTCAGACCATAATATCATCATATTTATTCGTATCTACTATATTGATGTAGTGCCACAGTTTGATGCTTAAGTGAGTGCCCTCGTGTAGGGATACAGCCTGAATTATAGCACCCGATCTGGTGTGGCTGTAAACGAGAGCATTAAATTTGCACCATGTCAGACCATAATATCATCATATTTATTCGTATCTACTATATTGATGTAGTGCCACAGTTTGATGCTTAAGTGAGTGCCCTCGTGTAGGGATACAGCCCGAATTAAAGCACCCGATCTGGTGTGGCTGTAAACCAGAGCATTAAATTTGCACCATGTCAGACCATAATATCATCATATTTATTCGTATCTACTATATTGATGTAGTGCCACAGTTTGATGCTTAAGTGAGTGCCCTCGTGTAGGGATACAGCCCGAATTATAGCACCCGATCTGGTTTGGCTGTAAACGAGAGCATTAAATTTGCACCATGTCAGACCATAATATCATCATATTTATTCGTATCTACTATATTGATGTAGTGCCACAGTTTGATGCTTAAGTGCTCCGATGCGGACAGACGTGATACCTGTTATTTTTTTGCAATAAATAATTGCTACAGTAATACGTGACCTAGTCTAATCTGCGGAAGTGACTTTACTGGGTCACTGTGTTTGTGCAACAAAGACAGACTTATTTGTATAGTAATGTGTGATTGATAGTGAACAATAATCCACTTATTAAATATGGACGGAAGTCCATTTAATAGGAGTGGGAAAACGGTCCGAAGCCCTCCATCTACCCCTGCGCCCCAGCCCTCTCCGCGGCCGAATGCCCCCCCTCAGCAACAGCAGCACCAGCAGGATGACGGCCCTGGAGTCATCAGCACTCCTGAGCTACAGGAATGGATGACCAAAAATTGAAAAGTGCTTAAACGAGGTATGCGTGATTTCATGCGAAGGAAAATTAAACTCGGACCAGAAACTAAGAATAAACAACTTATGCCGTAACGTTAGCCTGGGAACTTCGCAATTAGTCGTGCAGTACCAATGCCTGAAGGCCAAAGCCATCGGTTACCATAACCACTTGCACTCACTCAAGGATAATCAAGACCTCTCGCAAGAGCTACAAAGCTTAAGACAAGCCATCGCATCATCATCAAGCCCAGCCCCTGGAACAGTCACCTTTGCCGATATAGTAAAGAAAGGTGAATCAAAATTTATAAGCCCGATAAACGTAAGTTCAGTAGCGATATATCCTGCGGACAAATCTACATCAAGTGAGGACACCAAGAACCTCATACAAAAAATTATTTGCCCTGAAAAACTGAAGCTACAGGTCAGAGGTCTTCGAAAAACCAAGAACGGTGGCATAATTATCAGCACTGACTCAAAGGGTGACATCGAAAAACTCAAGAAATCAGAGCAGCTGACTACATCTGGCCTTACTGTAGACGAACCCCAAAAACGTAGGCCCAAGATTGTCGTTATCGGGGTGCCCACTTCCATGTCTGAACTAGAGGTATTCAATTGCATCTGGCAACAAAACTTAGCTGACAAGCTGAAGGACATGACCACTGAGAAATTCGTGAGTTCTATTAAACTCAGTCACAAATCAGGAAGGAAAGGAACAGAGACCTGTAACTACGTGATTGAGGTCCCTGCAGAGATTCGTAAGGCCTTAATCACAAACGACAGAGTCTTTGTTAATTGGTCGTCCTGTCCCGTCAGAGACTTCACGCTGGTAACCAGGTGCTATAAGTGCCATCAGTACGGTCATGCCGCTAAGACATGTCGGGCGGAGAACACCATCTGCGGACATTGTGGAGAAAAAGAACACGACATTAAGGATTGCCCTAAGAAAACTGAGCCACCTAAATGCGCCACTTGTTTGCATTACAAGAAACCGAGCAACCACAAGACTGGTAACCTTGAGTGTCCGGCCAGAAAAATGGCCGAAAATCGATTTATAAGGTCTATAGTTTATGAAGGCGCCAAATAGCGCCTTTTGTTAGGTACTTTTAGTTACGTTAATTATGTAGTTTGTTTATAATGTACGAGTAAGTTATGCTAGATAAACAATAGAGGTATTTATGTCACGAAATGACTAGTGTCATCAAAATTATTACTGGGTCAATATTCACAAATAATCATCACGTTCACTCGTAGGTATTTGTATTGTTTACATTCACGCTAGATTAGGTAATTTCGAGATTAAGTTTAATAATTAGTTATCTTGATGTTTTTATGTTTTGTTTTATTGCTAAAATTAATTTGTTAATTTAAGTCCTTTTTTCTCTTTGTTTCTGCCTAAGATACAGGAAATTCCTAGTTTAGGCAGTAAACTTAAAATTGTTCCCTAAGTTTAAGTAGATTATAAGTCTTTTATGTTCTAAAGATTTTTCAATAAAATTTTATTATTTTTTTATTATTATTATTATAAAATTTAAGTGAGTGCCCTCGTGTAGGGATACAGCCCGAATTATAGCATCCGATCTGGTGTGGCTGTAAACGAGAGCATTAAATTTGCAGCATGTCAGACCGTAATATCATCATATTTATTCGTATCTACTATATTGATGTAGTGCCACAGTTTGATGCTTAAATGAGTGCCCTCGTGTAGGGATACAGCCCGAATTATAGCGAGAGCATTAAATTTGCACCATGTCAGACCATAATATCATCATATTTATTCGTATCTACTATATTGATGTAGTGCCACAGTTTGATGCTTAAGTGAGTGCCCTCGTGTAGGGATACAGCCCGAATTAATGCACCCGATCTGGTGTGGCTGTAAACCAGAGCATTAAATTTGCACCATGTCAGACCATAATATCATCATATTTATTCGTATCTACTATATTGATGTAGTGCCACAGTTTGATGCTTAAGTGAGTGCCCTCGTGTAGGGATACAGCCCGAATTATAGCACCCGATCTGGTTTGGCTGTAAACGAGAGCATTAAATTTGCACCATGTCAGACCATAATATCATCATATTTATTCGTATCTACTATATTGATGTAGTGCCACAGTTTGATGCTTAAGTGCTCCGATGCGGACAGACGTGATACCTGTTATTTTTTTGCAATAAATAATTGCTACAGTAATACGTGACCTAGTCTAATCTGCGGAAGTGACTTTACTGGGTCACTGTGTTTGTGCAACAAAGACAGACTTATTTGTATAGTAATGTGTGATTGATAGTGAACAATAATCCACTTATTAAATATGGACGGAAGTCCATTTAATAGGAGTGGGAAAACGGTCCGAAGCCCTCCATCTACCCCTGCGCCCCAGCCCTCTCCGCGGCCGAATGCCCCCCCTCAGCAACAGCAGCACCAGCAGGATGACGGCCCTGGAGTCATCAGCACTCCTGAGCTACAGGAATGGATGACCAAAATTGAAAAGTGCTTAAACGAGGTATGCGTGATTTCATGCGAAGGAAAATTAAACTCGGACCAGAAACTAAGAATAAACAACTTATGCCGTAACGTTAGCCTGGGAACTTCGCAATTAGTCGTGCAGTACCAATGCCTGAAGGCCAAAGCCATCGGTTACCATAACCACTTGCACTCACTCAAGGATAATCAAGACCTCTCGCAAGAGCTACAAAGCTTAAGACAAGCCATCGCATCATCATCAAGCCCAGCCCCTGGAACAGTCACCTTTGCCGATATAGTAAAGAAAGGTGAATCAAAATTTATAAGCCCGATAAACGTAAGTTCAGTAGCGATATATCCTGCGGACAAATCTACATCAAGTGAGGACACCAAGAACCTCATACAAAAATTATTTGCCCTGAAAAACTGAAGCTACAGGTCAGAGGTCTTCGAAAAACCAAGAACGGTGGCATAATTATCAGCACTGACTCAAAGGGTGACATCGAAAAACTCAAGAAATCAGAGCAGCTGACTACATCTGGCCTTACTGTAGACGAACCCCAAAAACGTAGGCCCAAGATTGTCGTTATCGGGGTGCCCACTTCCATGTCTGAACTAGAGGTATTCAATTGCATCTGGCAACAAAACTTAGCTGACAAGCTGAAGGACATGACCACTGAGAAATTCGTGAGTTCTATTAAACTCAGTCACAAATCAGGAAGGAAAGGAACAGAGACCTGTAACTACGTGATTGAGGTCCCTGCAGAGATTCGTAAGGCCTTAATCACAAACGACAGAGTCTTTGTTAATTGGTCGTCCTGTCCCGTCAGAGACTTCACGCTGGTAACCAGGTGCTATAAGTGCCATCAGTACGGTCATGCCGCTAAGACATGTCGGGCGGAGAACACCATCTGCGGACATTGTGGAGAAAAAGAACACGACATTAAGGATTGCCCTAAGAAAACTGAGCCACCTAAATGCGCCACTTGTTTGCATTACAAGAAACCGAGCAACCACAAGACTGGTAACCTTGAGTGTCCGGCCAGAAAAATGGCCGAAAATCGATTTATAAGGTCTATAGTTTATGAAGGCGCCAAATAGCGCCTTTTGTTAGGTACTTTTAGTTACGTTAATTATGTAGTTTGTTTATAATGTACGAGTAAGTTATGCTAGATAAACAATAGAGGTATTTATGTCACGAAATGACTAGTGTCATCAAAATTATTACTGGGTCAATATTCACAAATAATCATCACGTTCACTCGTAGGTATTTGTATTGTTTACATTCACGCTAGATTAGGTAATTTCGAGATTAAGTTTAATAATTAGTTATCTTGATGTTTTTATGTTTTGTTTTATTGCTAAAATTAATTTGTTAATTTAAGTCCTTTTTTCTCTTTGTTTCTGCCTAAGATACAGGAAATTCCTAGTTTAGGCAGTAAACTTAAAATTGTTCCCTAAGTTTAAGTAGATTATAAGTCTTTTATGTTCTAAAGATTTTTCAATAAAATTTTATTATTTTTTTATTATTATTATTATAAAATTTAAGTGAGTGCCCTCGTGTAGGGATACAGCCCGAATTATAGCATCCGATCTGGTGTGGCTGTAAACGAGAGCATTAAATTTGCAGCATGTCAGACCGTAATATCATCATATTTATTCGTATCTACTATATTGATGTAGTGCCACAGTTTGATGCTTAAATGAGTGCCCTCGTGTAGGGATACAGCCCGAATTATAGCGAGAGCATTAAATTTGCACCATGTCAGACCATAATATCATCATATTTATTCGTATCTACTATATTGATGTAGTGCCACAGTTTGATGCTTAAGTGAGTGCCCTCGTGTAGGGATACAGCCCGAATTATGGCACCCGATCTGGTGTAGCTGTAAACGAGAGCATTAAATTTGCACCATGTCAGACCATAATATCATCATATTTATTCGTATCTACTATATTGATGTAGTGCCACAGTTTGATGCTTAAGTGAGTGCCCTCGTGTAGGGATACAGTCCGAATTATAGCACCCGATCTGGTGTGGCTGTAAACGAGAGCATTAAATTTGCACCATGTCCGACCATAATATCATCATATTTATTCGTATCTACTATATTGATGTAGTGCCACAGTTTGATGCTTAAGTGAGTGCCCTCATGTAGGGATACAGCCCGAATTAGAGCACCCGATCTGGTGTGGTTGTGAACGAGAGCATTAAATTTGCACCATATCAAACCATAATATCATCATATTTTATGTACAAATTGTGTAAAAAAGAGACCAAAACTGTTTGGTAAATAATATCACAATGTATGTATGTAATCTAAAGTTCTTGCCAAGACCATCTAGTTCCCTTAAAACGATGTTATTTTGCGTGTGTTAGTATCTTGAGTGGAGTAATAAATGGTAATTATTTTTTGTGAGTGTATTTGGAACATTTGCCGCGATACACAGGTGAGTTTGCATAACGTTTTATTTTTTGTCAAATTTCGCTGGATGAATGTTTACCACGCAACGTAAGAATATGCTAACATTGTATCCGAGGTGCCGAGTGCGGCGCTGCCGAACCGCGCTGCCGAACCGGTGATAAGATCTATTGTGAATCGAATTACTTTTAGGAGGCTCTAACTGCAGTTTCAAGTTGTGCGAACGGTTAGGGAATCGGAGACTCTAACGGAGGCTCCAATCTATACGGTCTTTTAATAGATTGGGAAAGTTTGGCTCACAATGTATCACGGAGGCGAGCCAGGGCGAGCCAGGTGATACATCGAGTCAAAGTTCCCAATCTATTTACTACTTAAAGAAGGCATTATGCTGATTGCCTGATAATGCTTAATTTACTTTACTATACAATAATGTAGATGTACTTGAACTATCTGTAGGCGCGCGCTATGCGCCGAATATTCACTAAGCGTTTCTCCGCCAAAGCTTATGAATGACGGTGACGTCACAGCGGTCTACGCGCAGACACGGATAGTAGTAAATGATAGGCCGCTCACCGGGCTGCGTTGATCCACTGCGTATGCGCTCGGAAGCTGCTTTCGGGGCTCATCGGAGATTCTCGTGCTGGTTCGTCGATGCCGCTGCTGGTGACTAAGCTAACTAACGCGCTTGTTGCTCCGCAGTGTTTCGAATTTCGTCAGCCGTTTCTTTATTTTGCTTTTTATGCTTTTTGCGATTATTTCTTGAATATTGATGTTAGCGATGAGATAAAAATACTATACTAAAGCACGTGTTATGGGCTTCAAAATTATATACAGTTTAAAGCTGTGTTGTTGAAGTTTACTATCTAATTTTTAAATATATCGAAGAGCGATTATAAGTACGTATTTCTCGGACCATGCACGGACCGGCACTCCGTCAAATTTTTTCCGTTAAATTAAAACCGTTTGTTAGAATTTGTTTTTTTTAAGTCTTTTCCACTACTGAACCTAAAAATATATATTCAGATTTATCTATTTCCTTTTACGACCGAATAAAATCATAAATATTCTGACTTGTCAATTTCCGTTTCCGTTCAAATAAAAATTTTAAATATTGTAAAATTGACTGCATTCGCATTTGAACCACGGCACGAAGTGCTGCTCTATTTAATATTATTATATATAAAAATCATCAAAAGCAATTCTCGGAGTTAAAGAGTCTTATTTGCACACTCATCATGGAACCCAACGATCCTCATGGAGGACCACCGCCGACATATACGTATACTTGTATATTGATATATTTCGTAATTTGAAAAAATCAATATGAACACAATATTTGTCAATGCCTTGGCTACTAATATACGCAGAAATAATTGATAAATTCCAAGCGGAACTGCTGGACGTCATAATAATGCGAAATGAAAGGGTGTCAAATAGGTAGCGTGATGTAAATATATATATAGATACATAGACATTGATCTGACTCCAGTATAGGTAGCTCAAGCACTTATTTATGTTTTGGCATGCAAATATGGCCTCTGTCAAAAGTGTTCTATCATTTTATGAATAATGGAATCCGGAACCAGTGTTCATAAAACTAATTTTGTTTCATTTTATTTAAGTGACCAAGTAGGTACATTACTTTTTGCATTTAGATTAAAAAATTTAAGATGCTCCCAGTGTTGCCAGGTCAAGTTACTAAAAATGAACAAATATCATTTGGACCGACCCAATCGACGGCTTTGTGAGATTTTTTCCTCCCAAAAATGGCTATTTCGACTAGCTACCTTTTTGAGCCCTGGCGCTCAAACTATCTGTTGTGATTAAGGGTATTTCAATATGCTTTCATAAAAACGTGTGTAGGTAGACATATATTTTTTTGAACGGCTGGCTGCGCCCAGTTGAATATACGAGCTCTGACGTACCGGTTGTATCTCTTCGACTCCCACCAAGTAGCAAATATAACAGTGGCGACTTCGGTAAACTACAACGCGTGCTTTCAAAATGGCGATAATAACTTTCGGATCATTATCTTTGTTCAATCACGAAATTCAAGAATGGTTGGTGTACAAAGATCGACTGGAACAGTGGTTTTTAGCGAACGACATTGTGGTGGATACAGATAAAGCCGGTTCTAAGCGTCGAGCTATATTGCTAAGTAATTTAGCGGAACCCACGTATAAGTTGGTACGTGACTTAGCATTACCCAGTCAAGTGGGAACATTGGAATATGATGTGGTGGTGAAACTGCTTGATGGACATTTCAAAACCAAGAAGTGTACATTCGCTGAGAGATACAAATTTCACAGTGCCACCCAATACCCGGGCGAGGGTCTAGCGGAGTGGTCGGCACGCGTGCGCGGGTTGGCCACGCACTGTGGATTTGTGGCATCACATATTAATGAGCAACTCCGGGATCGCTTTGTCCTGGGCATGGAGCCGGGACCAGAGAGAGATAAACTTTTCACCACTGAATTGGCGGAGTTGACGTTGGACAAGTCGTTGGAGATAGCAGAAGGGATACGCAGTGCTAGAATGGGAGTGCAGGAGGCAAGACGATCAAGGGACACGGGATTAGCGATGCAGGTGATGAAGATGGAAATGGCAGGCGGTTCGAGAACAGACGGAGGCCGTTGGAGCGGAGCGCAGCAGCGCGGGCTGGCAGGCAGCGCGCCGCCCGCAGCGCCGCGGCAGGACGCCAGCCGCTGCTCCGCTTGTGGCTACCTCGGCCATCAGGCGGCTACGTGTCGGTTTGTGCGTTACAAGTGTAAAGTGCGGTATCCAAGGTCATTTAAAACGTGTGTGTACGAAACGGTTAGAGAGGCAGCATTATGTCGAATGTCATGGGGACGTGGATGACAATGGTAAGCAATTATGTTGTAATATTCGTACTTTTTGCGGCGAACCTTTGAAGGAATCTGTTGTGGTTGATGAAGTGAATTTGATGTTTGAAATAGATACTGGATCTCCAGTTACCGTGATATCTGAGCAAATGTATAAACGGTTTTTTCCAAATCAAGTTTTATCTCCGAGTGACGTCATTTTGCATAGCTATAATGTTCATTCAACCACAAATAGATCTCCAGCAGAGATTTTGTTTGGACATAAGTTAAAATGTAGATTAGATCTAGTGAGACCTTCACCATCTTCACCGTCCGACATGGCACTCGACACTTACGTAAAGTCTAAACAGTGTTCGCAGAGTAAAAATTATCACGGTAATCGGAAAACTGTGTTCAAAAAAGGAGATCTTGTTTTAGTTAAAGTGTATAATCAACAAAAACATTGAACGCATGGTATAGTAGAAAAGAGGATCGGCAATGCATTGTACCTAGTACATTTAGTTAATACGGATCAAACAGTTAAAAGACACGTCAATCAGCTGATGAAATATCAAGGGGGAGAAAATGATGCTTGTCTGCATAAAGGCGTGATGGAGGAGACAGTTACTGCATTTATTATTCCGCCAGGTCACGGCAGTGCTCCTGAACAAGCACCCGCAGACACCCAGGGGGTATCGAATGACGACCAACTCTTAGCTGTCTCGAATGTCGCTTCCCCAGTACAGATAGAGGTTGATCATGGTCCAAGTGATAACAATGCTGAAAACTGGTTTGATTGTGCAGATGCGACTGCGCGGCCGACTATATCGCCGCACGTGCCGCAGGAACCGACTAGCGAACCTCAGAATGAGGTAACCACGCGTTCAAAACGTGAGAGGAACGTTGTTGATTACAAAAAGTATTTTTGAATTTAAAGGTGGAGGAATGTTGTAATTAAGGGTATTTCAATATGCTTTCATAAAAACGTGTGTAGGTAGACATATATTTTTTTGAACGGCTGGCTGCGCCCAGTCGAATATACGAGCTCTGACGTACCGGTTGTTTCTCTTCGACTCCCACCAAGTAGCAAATATAACACTATCAAAAATCGCCAAAATATTTTTCGACATGGCAACTAAAGCAAGCAAGACACGCACCCGTTTCATACATGTCAACTCGCTCAAGTGTCGCCATGTGTCAAAAAAAATATTTTTGCCGCCATTTCTGCCAGAATTTTAGCAAAACACGACCCAGAGGTCTTTAGGAGCCCCAATTGCCACCAAACTGCATACAAAATTTTTGGTAAAGAGACCACTTTTTTTTCTACTATTCCGGGCCGTAGCTCAAAAACTACCAAAAATTTGGTAGAAATTCTAAATCATCCCCTAAATCATTCTCCCCGACAAAATGGCCGCCAGATGCGGCGCCATCATGGATTTCGAAAAATTGCAAACAATAGTTAAGAGTGGAACATCAAAACTAATGTAGAAATAAAAGCTAATTTGAGCTAAATAAACAGATAGTTTTATTGATATTAATGGATTTCACATTTATAATATGTTTTGCGGAGCAGAGAGTGAACCAGAGAGTTTGATGTTTTTGCGAGAGAGAATAGTGAGGGGACAATGTACCAACGTATGGTATGACTAGGGATGGGGGTCACATTGCAGGCATCAAAGAGGGCGCTGGTGTTCATTCATTCCGACATCCTCCCTTGAACATAAGCCCATCTTGCCGCATAGGTACAGCAGCTTGGCTTGTGGAGTGGCTTTGGTAAGTACATCGGCAACCATCACCTCGGTGTTGACATAGCGAACTTCGATCATCTTCTCATTGACTTTGTCCCTCACAAAGTGATGCCGGACATCTATGTGTTTGGTCCTGCAATTATAACCATCAGTACCTGAAAGTTTAATACAACTTTGGTTGTCACAATAAACAACTATAGGCTGTTTTTTAAGATGCGGCCAAAACTGCTCTTGTAGCTGTTTCAGCCAAATCGCTTCTCGAGTACATGCCGATAGAGACATATACTCGGCCTCTGTTGTTGACAGTGCAACAGTAGGTTGACGTTTAGAGTTCCAACATATAGATCCTCCCTGAAAAATGAAGTATAGGGTTTAATCCACTATGATCACCTAGGTGATATCACCTGGGTGATTTAATTCTACATTTTTGTCTTCTAAAATCACCTGCCGTCATATCACCTGGGTGTTCAAATTCCACATAAGTAAAAAAATATTTTTCGTTTCCCCTAATCACCTGCGATAACTTTTATATAAACGATATGCACATGGTATACCTACTCTTATTTTTTCATCCGGCTCGCCCTGGCAAAAGAAAAGAGGCGTATATAGTGTTTTTATGTACCCACTTGCTGACGTATCTATGTGCATATATCCTATTCATGTATCTGTGCTCAACTAATTTTAATATTTAACAATATCAGGTCTAAGTAATAACGAGGGTAGTTGTAAAAATTTTTAGTAAAACATGCCTTTCTCATATTTCTCCACTGCGTATTTGGTTACAACTGCGCTCGATTGTTGTAAATGTATTAAAATGGAAACATTTACTTATATTAACAAAGGACGTGGCAAAAGTCTTCTGTATGACGGTTATCAATACACGAAAAAGAAAACTTATAAAAATGATTCGGAATGGTGGCGATGCTGTAACTACTTAAAAAAGAAGTGCCGTGGATCCATTACGATTAAGGTAATTACATGTTAGATCAATTTTATTTATTTGTTTTTTTTTCTTTAGAAGATTTTTAATTTAGAGTAACTTTGTTTTAGGATAACCAATTAATTAAAGCAACAGATCATGTGGAACAGTGCATTCAAAATAAGTCGAAAAACATTGTAGCACATAAAATTGACATTTGCAAGAAAAAAGTGCTTAATCCCGATTGCATCCCAATAACCACGATTTACAATGAATGTATAGCTGAACTTCAAGATGAGGGTTTGGTCTTCACGTGTGATGATATTCCATCATATGATAAAGTGAGGTCTGGACTGTACAAGGCCCGAAACAAACATTATGGGGTCAATAAACTCGTTCATGCAGATGCAAGTCAGGTAATAGTGCCTAAGCAATTTGCTTCATTCGTATTGGCTGATAATAACCGCAATGGTATTCGTGTGATATTATTTTGTGTACATGAAGTTGTCAACTACATAAAGCAGGTAAAACATATATTTGGGGATGGAACATTTAAAGTCTGTCCGAAGCCCTTTAGGCAGCTATACTCACTTCATGGTGATATGGGAAGCACTTTAACCTGTACAAATATTGTTCCATTAATGTACGCACTTATGTCACATCAGACGTATGAAGCGTATCTCATTCTTTTTGAAATGGTGAAACTAAAATTTCCGAATTGGATCCCATCAAAGTTTATGAGTGATTTTGAGATGGCGGTGATGAAAGCCATGATTGCCGTATTTTCAGAAATAAAAATAAATGGCTGCTACTTTCATTTCACGCAATCTATCTGGCGGAAACTGGAGGCTTTAAATTTAAATAAAGACAAGCTAAGCCGGCGCTGTGCGTCGCTATGTACTTCATTGCCGTTCCTATCAGAAAGGTGTATTGCAGAAGGGTGGAATTACATAAAAAAAGAATATGAAAATTATGAAACAGTACGTGACTTCTTGAAATATTTCAAAAATTTTTGGATGAAGGATTCCATGATTCCTACTTGGTGTATGTGGCGTGAGAGCATTCGCACTAACAATTCTCTGGAAGGATGGCACCACAAACTAAATAATGTAATGCGTCGCAAAAATAATAACATTGTACATCTTCTCAGCGCTTTACGAAAGGACGCGGCATTTTATATAGTGCGGTGCCAGCAACTCGCTAAACAAAAACCAAAAAGTGACAAAGTTCCAAAAAAACAATTGAACAAATTACATAAACAACTATATATTGCTAACTGCCAGTTGGCTGTACTAGAGGGACAAATATCAATAGGCCATTTTTTGGACAAAATCCGTTAAATTATTTTAAATCGATAATTATTAAACTGTAAGTAACCAATAAATCACTTGATCATCAATCATTGTTTGTTGTAAATTTGACCACCTTTCTTCCTGTGTTCTGTGTATCTGTATTCTAACTTTCATTAAAACCGGTCCAGTGGTTCAAGCGAGATATACAATTTTCCGCGTTGACTAAAATCAAGGTTCAATTGTTACCGTGGGAGAGCCAAGCTTCGGCATGAATGGGCTGGCTCGACCGGAGTGATATCACGGCCTTACAGAAAACCGGCGTGAAGCAGCACTGTGCTGTGTTTCGCTGCGTGAGTGAGGGTACCGGAAGCCTAATCCGGGAGATAGGGGGATTCAAAGGTTGGCAGCGCACTTGTGACTCCACTGGTGTCGCGGGTGTCCATGGGCGGCGGCAATTGCTTACCATCAGGTGATCCGTCTGTTCGTCTGCCTACCAATTACATAAAAAAAAATAGTACATTATGATACAAGTCAGGCAATATGCATTAAGTAGTTTTAATCAAATTATATGAGCACAGATACATGAACAGGATATATGCACTCATAGATACGTCAGCAAGTGGGTACATAAAAACACTATATACGCCTCTTTTCTTTTGCCAGGGCGAGCCGGATGAAAAAATAAGAGTAGGTATACCATGTGCATATCGTTTTTATAAAAGTTATCGCAGGTGATTAGGGGAAACGAAAAATATTTTTTTACTTATGTGGAATTTGAACACCCAGGTGATATGACGGCAGGTGATTTTAGAAGACAAAAATGTAGAATTAAATCACCCAGGTGATATCACCTAGGTGATCATAGTGGATTAAACCAAGTATAGCCGGTGCAGGAGCGTCTGTCTTCTTCTGACTTTGCCCAATCAGCATCACAGTAGGCATGGGCTATATCTTCATCTTCATTATTTGTATATGTCAAACAGTAATTTTGGGTACCTTTTAAGTATCTTAGTACCCGTTTTAATGCTATCCAATGTTTATTTTCAGGCTTGTTATTATATTAACTTAGGTAATTGACAGCATAATTTATATCTGGCCTTGTGCCTTGAGATAAGTATAGCAGACATCCAATGATCTCTTGGTAAGGAATGTTTTGTATTATTTCCTCTTCTTGGTTACTTGATTGAAATTTAGTCTGTGGATCCATCGGTGTCTTGACGGGTTTACAGTCTGACATGCCATATTTATATATTACTCCTTGTGTATACTTCTTCTGATCAATGCACATAATACCATTCCTTCTGTCTCTTTTTATATGCCATCCAATACAGTATTTAATTTCTCCCAGATCTTTCATGCTAAATTTTTCACATAATTTTTTCTTTAAATGGTTTCTTGTAGACTTGCAGTTTGTTAATAAAATTAAATCATCGACATAGATTGCTAAAAATGTTATGTCATTTTCTCCAGCAATTTTATAATAAATACACGGATAGTAGTTAATATATTGGGAAGTTCAGCACACATGTGATGTGGGCTGCCAACTTCCCAATATAGGTGGGTGTGTGTACAGTTGCTCGCCTGTTGATTCCTGAGTTTTAATACAAATTGATGTTGATCAGATCTCTCTCACTAGAGCACTTCGCCAATGTAAGCCCTACGACCCTGTAACCGCTTCTCAAGCCTTGCACTTGACTTGTAAAGCCCTACGGTGTAGCCGTATTTCGTCCCTTGTCGAGCACTTGACTTGTAAAGTCCTACGGTGTAGCCGTATTTCGTCCCTTGCCGAACACTTGACTTTTTATTACAATGGCGCTCTAATCAAACATTAGAGGCTTTACCACAAACTGCGTCTGCTTGACTATGAAATCAGCGCGGTCGACCGTAGCAAACAATCCATTTAAATTAGGAATATTAGGATGCATCTGTCCAACGAAATCTTGCAAACCTGAAACGACATAGAAATTATTAAAGTTTTTATAATGTAAAAATATACTCGTAACACTCACAAGATGTGTGGTATTGAACATATTCATGAGTTCTAATCAAACTTCACATAATCAAGGAGCATAATGGCTTAACGACTGTTTAGAAAATCCAATATCTCAACATCAAAGTAACCACTTATATCAGAACATGTTATTAGCAATGCACTACCTAAAAGTTCATTTATAAACAATGATATTGTAACTTTAGCTCATTCAATTGTCACTAATGCAACACTGAAGTCACACAGAAAACAAAATCATGAAGTTCGTTAAACAAAAAGAATCACTTAAATTAGATTGCATCTGTTCTGCATCATCTAACGTCCCTCGACGACATAGAAATTTATTACCAAGTACAATACGTTGTATTGTGTGCGGTCCTTCTAATAGTGGAAAAACCAATTTGGTAATAAGTTTGTTATTGCATAAAAATGAACCGAGATTCCGTAACCTTTATGTGTATTCAAAGTCTTTGTATCAACCTAAATATTTATATCTTGAAAAGGTTTTGGATATGGTACCTGGAACATCATTTAATAAATACAATCATAATGGAGAAATTTTAAGCCCTCATGACGCTTTACCTGATTCAATTATTATTTTTGACGACGTTGCTTGTGAGAATCAAAACAACATTAGAGATTATTTCGCCATGGGACGTCATAAAAATATAGATTGTTTTAACATCAATCAAACTTACACAAAAATTTCAAAACAACTTGTACGGGACAATTCAAATCTCGTCATTCTATTTAAGCAAGATGACATTAATTTGAAGCATATTTATGAAGAACATGTTGGATCAGACATGTCATGGTCCCAATTCCGTGAGATGTGCTCTACCGTATGGAATAAACCATTTAGCTATCTTGTTATTAATAAGGATTGTGACAAAAATAACGGATGTTACCGAATGGCTTTTGATATCTTCATAGTGATAGATGAACATACATAAAAGACGGTTGTGTTATCTATTTACCACTCTCATTCAAGATTTGTAACTGAGTGAATCACTTCAACATGGAGAAAAATCTTAAAAAACAAATAGTGAAATCAGCAGCAGCTGTTAAAAGAAAAGTTGCGATGATAAAAGATATTTAAAATACAAACAATAAAACATTAGAAACAATATTAAAACCTATTGTTGATCCACTTACATTGTTGACCAATAAAAAATATGACACTCCTCTTAAGGTAGAAGAACACTGTGAACCAGTGATGAAAAAAATTAAAAATGACAATAACCAGTCATGTGAAGACGAGAATCAGACATTATTTGCCTCTGATGAAGATTGTAATGAATCTGATAGTGAAGAAAGTGAATACGATGAACAAGAGCATTACAAAAACAACAACAAAACCCTAGTCCTATCACCGTCCGAAGATCATAATATAAGTGAAGGGTCATTCAAATCTCTACAATCGTCGCCAAGTGTTAAAAATCAATCACTGTCATGATCCACATCGTCTGAAGTAATGAAAGGTGTTCCATTTGGAGTCAAAAATGAACGGGGTAAATTGTTACTAGGCAAAACTCGTGTTTATGATCATGGTGGTATTCTTAAAATAGGATTACTTACTGTCAAAAAAACAGCTGACTTGAAAGAACTTTTATTCAAAAAGAAACCAAATTTGGATGTAGTAACAGATGATGATTTACAAAATTACAAGTTACTTCTAATAGAAACCAATGCTCATCGACGTAACTGTGAGTCATCAAAACCTATTAACAGCAACAAAGGATTTAAATATACGAACGTAATTAAACCTTTGTTTAAATTCTCTCGAAATCCAACTACAAGTGTAGAAAGTATTCCTCAAGGTAAAGGAATTTCACTTTTAAAGACAGTTAAATCAGACACTGATTTAGTTTACTGGGATGACGCAAACGAGTTAGTCGATCGATTAAAGTTACTACTTGCATCTTGGGAAGCAGGTAACACCGGCGTCAATAATGAAATTATTGCAATTATTTCGGAACTGCATGAAGCTGGTATCATAAATGTAGAACTTATAAAGAAGAAACCAGGAAAATTGAGCAGTATTCTTTTAGGAGTCGACCCATCAAGACAGCAATGAACATAGACAAGTTTGGTCATCACGTTCATAAGCGTTTACGATTTACAGAATACATTGGAAACGTTATTGAAACATTGGTGAAATCAGATACAGGACACTACGATCTAAAATCGTCTAAATTACAAGGGTTATTATATCCAACCGAAGATGACGAAGCAGTAAACAAAGCTTATTTAGACAAAACAGTTCAAGAGTTAGGAAATGAGATTGATAAAGTTAAGCTAGAAGTTAAATTCCATTTGAAGAATTTGGAAACCTTTACAACAGACCATTTGATTAAGTCATTTTATTCAAAGTTGGAAATAGACAAACTAATTCATGCAAAAATAAACAAAAATGAGCAAAAAGGACATAATTGACGAACTTCACAAATCAGCTAGAAGAAATTTCCCACGTCGATGCACAGTTATAAAAGGAATTGATGATCTATGGCAAGCCGAGCTTATAGATTTACAAAAATATTCGCAACTTAATAAAGGACACAAGTACATATTAGTAGTGATAGATGCTTTGTCAAAGTATGTATGGACAAGTCCCATAAAATCGAAAGAAAAAAGTTGTGTAGTCAACGCTATGCAGCAGATATTTCAAAAATCATCCAGAAAACCTAAACATTTGCAGACAGGTCTGGGCAAAGAGTTTTGTAATGATATTTTCGGTATATTGTTAAAAAAATATAATGTAAATCATTATTCTACCTACTCCGTAAAAAAAGCTTCTACTGTAGAGCGAGTCATACGCACGCTAAAATCACACATGTTTAAACTTTTCAGTTTATACGGTTGCTATCGATGGGTGGGTGAAGTTTTAAATACTGTCGTAGAAAACTACAACAACACTATTCATCGCATAACAAAATTTGAGCCTAATAATGTTAATAAGACAAATGAAAAAATTGTAATGTGTAATATAAGCAAAGCGTATAGAAATCGAAAACACATAAAACCAAAGTTTCAAGTTAATGATCATGTACGTATTAGCAAATATAAAGGAGACTTTTACAAAGGTTATACTCCCAAATGGTCAACGGAAATATTTACAGTAATAAAGGTAAATGATACAAATCCACCAACGTATCATTTAGAAGATAAGCATAAGCAGGTTATATTAGGGACTTTTTATGAGTACGAATTGCAAAAAACTAAGTATCCGGATATTTACCTCATCGAGAAAATTTTTAAAAGAAAAGGAAATAAATATTTTGTAAAATCCTAACCATTTTACTCAGCAACAAAGAGAACAGTTGGATAGACAAAAAAGAGATAGTTTTGTAATATAAATATACGTTTAATACAAACCTATTCATTCTAAGCATATCAATGAGGGAGGGAAGTGGTATTATAGACAGCGTAATAAACCATTTACCGTTCGAGCTACATTTACCTGGATATCAATCTGTGGTCCTGGAACAAAGTTACAATAATATTTAAAAAGGGGTGATAGAGGTATAAATAAGTTGGACACGGCTTGTATGAATCACGATATCGCTTATAACAACAACGATTCAAACGTTCGACGAAGGGCTGATATACAGCTTTTGAATATGGCTAAGAAAAGATTAAACGCTAATGATGTTAAGAAGGGTGAAAAGGTGGCTTTAATTTCGATCTTTGCGGGGCTATCGGCGTTGGGCTCTTTGGCAGGTGGGGCAGCCGGTATACCAAAAGCAGTGAATGACTCTAAATCTGCTCAAAAAAATCTCCAAGAGTCTGAACGTCATAACAGAATGATGGAAGCGGTGGCTGTTGGCAAAGGATTATACAGTAAGCCTCATAAAAAGGGTGCAGGTTTATATTTGAACCCTTCAAAAAACTAGTTCAACGGCTGCCTAGACGTGCACTGACTGATTTAGATATATTAGAGCATGCTACTGATATTCCATATTTCCGAGGAGTATTTATGAGAAATACACTTCCATTGAAACCAAGAAAAATAGAATGCGCAATACTAAATTTGGATAGCTCTGATAATCCTGGAACACACTGGGTAGCCTACGTCAAACAAAATAATTATTGTGAATACTTTGATAGTTTTAGCGACTTAAAGCCTCCATTAGAATTAAGAAATTATTTAAGAAATATATCAATTTGTTATAATTTTGTACGATATCAAAAGTTTGGCACTATAAATTGTGGTCATCTCTGTTTAAATTTTTTAAAGAACTTTTGGAAAAAGCTCTTCAAAAAATTTAAAGGGACAAAATAAAGTATCTCTTTCAGTATAAACATGTCTTTCGCTGTGTCGATAACTGGAAGAGACTCTTCTTCAATTACAAACTACTCTCCTACACTAGAATTAAGTGGGGAGTATGAGTGCGGCCTTCTGTATTTTTCTACATTCAACTCTATTCCCAATATAGATGAAAGAAATAATACATTTTATTATGGGAATGACGGAGTTATAAAAATACCCGAAGGATCGTATGAATTACAAGATATTTGTGATTATCTTCAGAGCAACATAAAAAATGCTACATTAAAATTAACTGCCAATAACAATACTTTGAAAACAGGTATATTTTGTTCGGAAGATGTTTATTTCGATAAAACAGATTAAATAGGTAAGATTTTGGGTTTTGGTCTTGAAACTGTAAAAGCGAATATAAAAACTGAATCAAGGTATCCTGTCAACATTTTACCAACAACCATAGTACGCATCGAATGTGATGTTGTGAGCAGATCATTTGTGAATGGAGAAGCTAGTCATATAATTTATGAATTTGTGCCGAACGTACCACCTGGTTATCGAATAATAGAAATACCTAAAAACCTAATCTACTTTCCTATCAATCAAAGCTCAATAAGTGCAATCAATATAAGATTGTTAGACGGAGAAAATTAACAAATTAACTTACGTGGTGAAGAGGTACAGCTGTATTTACACTTTAAGAAAAAATGTTAAATTTTAATAAAAACTCAGACGCCTCTCGAAATCAAATCATTTCGAAGAGAACATCGCAGAAAAGAGCACCATATGTCACTAAAAAGAAGCTGACCAAAAAAAGTAAGGCATTTTTGAAGATACTTGTGTAGCAGAGAGTGGTCTAGGAGATAAGGCGCAGAGTGACTTTGAAAACATATTATATAGCTTCCGCTAGTACACAAACACACTCGGTGAACAAATTGCTGTCGCTTTTATACAGCTTCGTTAACAACCTTAAAAGCTACCGAGTTGACAATTTTAGTAAATCCGGTTAGTTTCCTAAATTTAAATAATTGCAAAACTATGTGTAGATACATTTTAAAATATTAATAAGGATTTACGTAAGTATCACATAATTATTTCAATTACAATTTGTAATTTATGATTAAATGTATATATTTTACAGGATACTGATTTGACAATTAAGTACATCCGGTAAGTCTCCTTTGAAATAATTGTACATCCGATAACTTTCCTTGATAAATTAATTATATAATTAAGTGTAAATTCATTAGTAATATTAAATAGGATTTACGAAAGTATCACATAATTATTTAGATGTTATTTGTGATATATGATCTAATTTATAATTTCACTGTAATGGCGCCATGTTGTTGGCGCCATTAGATATTAAATTTATTTAACAATTTCTGAATTGATAGATTTAAATTATAATTTATATTAAAATGAACATTAATTATTAAATAATGATTTATGATTAACTCCGTTTCAATTATTTAATTATGCTTTACTATAAATCAACAGGAAGTCTAGGGTCGGCCGCCATTCGCTAACATTCGGTCATCCTGCAACGGCCGTGTCCCACGGCGATCAGATACTATTCCATTTCCCGTACCAATGGATACCTGAAAATAGAAAAGGAAGAAGCAGAGTATATTTTCGTGATTTAGTGCTGAAAGTTCAGAGCTACTTCAGGATTTAGCAGGTAAAACTTGTTTTTTGTTACTGTGTCACTCAGACATTAGGTTAGACAGACTTAATTTTAATATCGTTAAACAATAGTTCTTCATATATGGGTTGATTTCTCAAGTTTAGGTCACACAGACGATCCTCGCTTAAGCCGCATAGATAGCCTTGACATAGGTCGCAAAGATCACAGCTTTTAGTCCAGATTTGGTCTAACATATGTTTATAACATTAGGTGATAGATAGATAGATAGATAGATAGATATTCTTTATTGCACAAAAATAAAATACAAGCATGATACAACAGTTACAAAGACATTTTAGAACTTAGGTCAGAAATATTCCAGTTTAGCTCTCTTAGGTCACACAGACGTGCTCTTACGTAGGTCTCCTATGTCACACAGACGTGTTACGGCTTAGGTCTCTTAGGTCACATAGACGTGTTACAGCTTAGGTCTCCTAGGTCACATAGACGTGTTACAGCTTAGGTCTCCTAGGTCACATAGACGTGTTACAGTTTAGCTCTCTTAGGTCACACAGACGTGTTATAGCTTAGGTTTCCTAGGTCACATAGACGGGTTTTAGCTTAGGTCTTCTAGGTCACATAGACGGGTTTTAGCTTAGGTCTTCTAGGTCACATAGACGGGTTTTAGCTTAGGTCTTCTAGGTCACATAGACGGGTTTTAGCTTAGTCTTTTTTTTGTTTTTTCTACCCCAATAGGCACGTAGAACTTAGACGTTGTTACAGCTTAGGTCTCCTAGGTCACATAGACGGGTTTTAGCTTAGGTCTCCTAGGTCACATAGACGTGTTACAGCTTAGGTCTCCTAGGTAACATAGACGGGTTTTAGCTTAGGTCTCCTAGGTCACATAGACGTGTTACAGCTTAGGTCTCCTAGGTCACATAGACGGGTTTTAGCTTAGAGCTCCTAGGTCACATAGACGTGTTACAGCTTAGGTCTCCTAGGTCACATAGACGGGTTTTAGCTTAGGTCTCCTAGGTCACATAGACGTGTTACAGCTTAGGTCTCCTAGGTCACATAGACGGGTTTTAGCTTAGGTCTCCTAGGTCACATAGACGTGTTACAGCTTAGGTCTCCTAGGTCACATAGACGGGTTACAGCTTAGGTCTCCTAGGTCACATAGACGGTTTTAGCTTAGGTCTCCTAGTCACATAGACGGGTTTTAGCTTAGGTCTTCTAGGTCACATAGACGGGTTTTAGCTTAGGTCTTCTAGGTCACATAGACGGTTTTAGCTTAGGTCTTCTAGGTCACATAGACGTGTTACAGCTTAGGTCTCCTAGGTCACATAGACGGTTTTAGCTTAGGTCTTCTAGGTCACATAGACGGTTTTAGCTTAGGTCTCCTAGTCACATAGACGGGTTTTAGCTTAGGTCTTCTAGGTCACATAGACGGTTTTAGCTTAGGTCTCCTAGTCACATAGACGGGTTTTAGCTTAGGTCTCCTAGGTCACATAGACGTGTTACAGCTTAGGTCTCCTAGTCACATAGACGGGTTTTAGCTTAGGTCTTCTAGGTCACATAGACGGTTTTAGCTTAGGTCTTCTAGGTCACATAGACGTGTTACAGCTTAGGTCTCCTAGGTCACATAGACGGTTTTAGCTTAGGTCTTCTAGGTCACATAGACGTGTTACAGCTTAGGTCTCCTAGGTCACATAGACGGTTTTAGCTTAGGTCTCCTAGTCACATAGACGGGTTTTAGCTTAGGTCTTCTAGGTCACATAGACGTGTTACAGCTTAGGTCTCCTAGTCACATAGACGGGTTTTAGCTTAGGTCTTCTAGGTCACATAGACGGTTTTAGCTTAGGTCTTCTAGGTCACATAGACGGTTTTAGCTTAGGTCTTCTAGGTCACATAGACGTGTTACAGCTTAGGTCTCCTAGGTCACATAGACGTGTTACAGCTTAGGTCTCCTAGGTCACATAGACGGTTTTAGCTTAGGTCTCCTAGGTCACATAGACGTGTTACAGCTTAGGTCTCCTAGGTCACATAGACGTGTTACAGCTTAGGTCTCCTAGGTCACATAGACGGTTTTAGCTTAGGTCTTCTAGGTCACATAGACGTGTTACAGCTTAGGTCTCCTAGTCACATAGACGGGTTTTAGCTTAGGTCTTCTAGGTCACATAGACGGGTTTTAGCTTAGGTCTCCTAGGTCACATAGACGTGTTACAGCTTAGGTCTCCTAGTCACATAGACGGGTTTTAGCTTAGGTCTCCTAGGTCACATAGACGGTTTTAGCTTAGGTCTCCTAGTCACATAGACGGGTTTTAGCTTAGGTCTTCTAGGTCACATAGACGGGTTTTAGCTTAGGTCTTCTAGGTCACATAGACGGTTTTAGCTTAGGTCTCCTAGTCACATAGACGGGTTTTAGCTTAGGTCTTCTAGGTCACATAGACGTGTTACAGCTTAGGTCTCCTAGGTCACATAGACGTGTTACAGCTTAGGTCTCCTAGTCACATAGACGGGTTTTAGCTTAGGTCTCCTAGTCACATAGACGGGTTTTAGCTTAGGTCTTCTAGGTCACATAGACGGTTTTAGCTTAGGTCTTCTAGGTCACATAGACGTGTTACAGCTTAGGTCTCCTAGGTCACATAGACGGGTTTTAGCTTAGGTCTTCTAGGTCACATAGACGTGTTACAGCTTAGGTCTCCTAGGTCACATAGACGGTTTTAGCTTAGGTCTCCTAGTCACATAGACGGGTTTTAGCTTAGGTCTCCTAGTCACATAGACGGGTTTTAGCTTAGGTCTCCTAGTCACATAGACGGGTTTTAGCTTAGGTCTTCTAGGTCACATAGACGGTTTTAGCTTAGGTCTTCTAGGTCACATAGACGGTTTTAGCTTAGGTCTCCTAGTCACATAGACGGGTTTTAGCTTAGGTCTTCTAGGTCACATAGACGGGTTTTAGCTTAGGTCTCCTAGGTCACATAGACGTGTTACAGCTTAGGTCTCCTAGGTCACATAGACGGGTTTTAGCTTAGGTCTCCTAGGTCACATAGACGGTTTTAGCTTAGAGCTCCTAGGTCACATAGACGGTTTTAGCTTAGGTCTTCTAGGTCACATAGACGGTTTTAGCTTAGAGCTCCTAGGTCACATAGACGGTTTTAGCTTAGGTCTTCTAGGTCACATAGACGGTTTTAGCTTAGGTCTTCTAGGTCACATAGACGGGTTTTAGCTTAGGTCTCCTAGGTCACATAGACGTGTTACAGCTTAGGTCTCCTAGGTCACATAGACGGGTTACAGCTTAGGTCTCCTAGGTCACATAGACGGTTTTAGCTTAGGTCTCCTAGGTCACATAGACGGTTTTAGCTTAGAGCTCCTAGGTCACATAGACGTGTTACAGCTTAGGTCTCCTAGGTCACATAGACGGTTTTAGCTTAGGTCTCCTAGGTCACATAGACGGGTTTTAGCTTAGGTCTCCTAGGTCACATAGACGTGTTACAGCTTAGGTCTCCTAGGTCACATAGACGGGTTACAGCTTAGGTCTCCTAGGTCACATAGACGGTTTTAGCTTAGGTCTTCTAGGTCACATAGACGGGTTTTAGCTTAGGTCTTCTAGGTCACATAGACGGTTTTAGCTTAGGTCTCCTAGGTCACATAGACGGGTTTTAGCTTAGGTCTCCTAGTACTACGGTGACCCTTATATTTTACAACAGGGTTTATTGCAATATTTGTAAATAGGTTAATTCAAGTATTCTAAATGCAAACTAAACATTTATAATCATTTCATAATTCTCCCGGGTCGGGATTAAGCCCCCAACTTTTGACGTAATCTTTTAATGCTGCCCATTTTTCAACAACTTTCTTATGTAATTTTTTTGTTTCAGCTCTTCAAAAGAATAGTTTTGGTCGTAATCAAGATCGTATTTATTATGCTGCCACAAGATTACTGGATGCTGTTACGATTTGATACTAGTGTATTAATGTCTCTGTTTTACTTCTTAACTATTTAGAAATAAAAGCTTATCCGTGTGGTTCTTTTATTTACAGGTAGGTAATTAGGTTCTGGTTTCTTTTTACACACATTTACACTTTAGTTACATATTTATAACCTTAAAAGATAGATTTTTTTTTTTAGTTCGTGTTCTCCCCATTTTATAAACAAAGTTATTATTTACACATCTAAGAATATACATATAGGTAGTTAGTTAGGATATGTTAGTACTGTTTTTTTCTTTTTACACATTATATACACAACTTATTTACTAGCTTTCCAGTAGGTCGATGAGATCATCTCTATCGACCTCTCTATCGCTTGATGAACTATCCGCATCCGTGAAGTATGAGGATTGAGGTAATCAATTAAAAGATGATTCTTCGTTGAATGTCGTGTATTGAGAGAGCGAGAAAGACACTTACATTATGATTTATAATAACTTAAATCTACGTCACGCTCGCGAGGTGGCGAATGTCATCGACCTACATTACGCGTCGATGTGCATACCTAATGCTACAATAATATTAGGAAGTAATAACCTAGATAATAACTTACACACTACATCACCCCCCTGGGGTTTAAAAAAAAATGTCTAAACATTTTTTTTTTCAAAAGATTTATAACATAAAGGCATCAATAATATTTAATGATAAAGAAAAGAAGAAATGATTTATTCGACACTTTACATAAAACATTAAAAAACATAAAAAGAAATTTAACAAAAAAACATTTTATAAACTTAGTGCTTAAACGGTCTCTACTCAGCATTTATGCTATGTTACAAATAATTTAGTGTTATTTTCATGCACAATGTATTCTTTACCATTTTTCATTATTTTCACATTTGGGGAAAGGTCTTCAATAACTGAATATGGACCGTGATAAATACAATCTAATTTATTCCCTGTTTGGTTTTATAAGAGTACAAGGTCATCTTTGCTGTATACAACATGATTCATTTTATTATCATACAAAGTTTTTCTGTGTAATTTATTTACAATTAAATTTTGTTTTGCATCTGCATGAGCTTTCTGTAATCTGTATTTTAGTTCTTTGGGATAGCTGTCGTAGTTATAAAGTGGATCTATTACATTATTCTGTAAATTACTTGGCAGTGTACATTTTTTCCCAAAAACTAGTTCGTAAGGGCTGTATTTTGTCTCAGTGTGTACCGTAGTATTGAAAGAAAAGCACCAGTAAGGTAACCATGAGCTCCAATTTGATTTGTTTTCGTGGCATTGTATTCTAAGAAAAGCACCTAATGACTTATGTGTATTTTCGATAGCACCAAGAGTTTGATGATGGTAAGCTGTCGAATGCAACTTATTAATTTTTAGCATGTTACAAACCTCAGACAAAACAGAACAAAGAAATTCGGTTCCCTGGTCGGTCAAAATTTCATTTGGAATCCCATATCGCAAAATAAAATTATTTACTAGATTATGAGCTACCGTCACAGAATCTTTCGACTGCAATGGATAAGCTTCAACAAACTTACTTAAATTGGGTAAGTACCATCCACCCCGGTGGGTCTGTCCCGTTGACGGGACAGTTGGGAAAAAGTGTTGCAACAACCCCGGTAGCCCCGATCCCGTCGTTTACCGGGGTGGATGGCACAGATTAAGTATCATCTACCCCGGCGAGTTTTTCAGCAGGGCGGTTAAGTAGCACATATACCTAGATGAGTAGCATACGCCGCATATTTAACCGTGGGAGAGTCACGATTCGGCATGAATGGGCCGGCTGGGCCGGAGTATCATCTACTCCGGAGAGTTTTTCAACAGGGCGGTTAACATAGATGTGAGTAGCATAAGAAGTTATATTAGGTAGGTATATAGATACCTACATTTTCTAGGAAATGTTCCGGAGCAATTTAGGAAATCTTCTAATGTTTTACCAACATAATCTTTTGCCATTATTTCTTAGGTCTTCTGGCGCTCTTGTCTACAGACAATTTCTCCGATTTTAGTACATTTCCGATTGCTAGGATAGTTAGGCCATGTGGACACATGGACCTACATTGCCTAGGAAATGTGTTATAATTAATTATATATATAAAATATAATTGATTCCACACATTTTCGTGCGATTTTAGGAATTATACGGATATCACATACATTTCCTTTGACATATACATAAAGTATAAAAACAAAATAAAAAACGGTTGCAATTTAATAAAACATATTATAAACAATACTTAACTAACAATACGTACATACAGGTTGGAAAAAAATGGACCCTGGAGGTTATTATATCCATAATAAGGAAAAATAAATATGCAACTAAGTACTAATCATATGAATATATAAATATGAAATCTTTGACGCCCCGTTGGTCTAGTGGTTTAAGTACCGGGCCGTGATCTCAGGGTCCTGGGTTCGATTCCCGGGTCGAGCGAAAAGTATGTTTCGAATTTTTCGAACATAGCTCGGGTTTGTGATCACCAATCCGCATTTGGCAAGCGTGGTGATTTAGCCTAATCCCATCATAGTAGCGATGACTTGATTTCTATGATGGAGGCCTTTGCCCTGCAGTGGGACAGTTTATAGGCTGATACTTTTACTAATCTTATACGACAGACCTATGTCTTGAAAAAAATTTACTTTTATTACATATTGACATGTTTTTTCCACATTTTCAATTTTTGGATATCTTACGCGACAGAAGATTCTTAGAGACCAAGGTTAGAGAACATATTTCTTAAATAATGACAAGATCATTTGGGGGAATAAAAAGGCCTTATCTTATATATTTTTTAATGTAATTTTATTTCTTTTGAAAAATAAATAAACGTTACCTTTAAGTAAAACATGCTAACTCAAAGATTATTAATTGTAGTTTCCCTCCAAGGCCCGATGTTTCAGAACAAAATAATATTTAATGATATCTATCCAAGGAAAGTAGGTAAAAGAAAACTATAATAACTCTTGATTTTGTCGTATGAATAAGTCATGAAATATGCCCAATGTTTAATAAGGCTACCGGTGCGTATTTTTTTTTTATCTGATAGGTGGCAGACGAGCAGACGGATCACCTAATGACACACCAGTGTAGTCTCAAGATGACGATTGCCACCGCCTATGGACACCCGCGACACACCAGTGGAGTCACAAGTGCTCTGCCAACCTTTAAACCCCCCTTTCCCCCGGATTGGGCCTCCGCTACGCACTCGCACGCAGTGAAACACAGCACAATGAAGCTTCACGCCGGTTTTCTGTGAGGTCGTGGTATCACTCCGGTCCAGCCGGCCCATTCACGCCAAATCGTGACTCTCCCACGGTTAAATATGCGGCGTATGCTACTCATCTAGGTATATGTGCTACTTAATCGCCCTGCTGAAAAACTCGCCGGGGTAGATGATACTTAATCTGTGCCATCCACCCCGGTAAATGACGGGATCGGGGCTACCGGGGTTGTTGCAACACTTTTTCCCAACTGTCCCGTCAACGGGACAGACCCACCGGGGTGGATGGTACTTACCCCTTAAATTACACTGTAACGTTAAGATATATCTATATTTTAAATCATCTACATCTAGTGGGCCCATAATATCTAAACTAATTTGTTCAAAAGCCGAACTGGCTGTATTGGTTATAACCATTGGCTCATTAATTTGTTTGTTAGTGTGTTTATACAATTGACATTGTTTACATTTTATGTCCACTAGTGGGAAGTAAGTGAAAATCGTTTAATATAACTCGTTGTTCTTCCGAGTTGGTAATTTTTCTTATGTTTTTCGTGATAAGAATTTGCGGAAACGTTATTTTTACTACTTACACACTACATCCGAAACAATAGATTTATATGGCCTTAATACCTCACCCCGTACAATTGCGTCGAATTTTCTGTAACCTTTAATCCCCTTCACGCTGCAAATTGTATACCGATCTATATTAGGTTGTGCTTTGCAAACTTTGTAAGGACCAGTGTAAGGACTCTTAAGTTTTTGTGACACTTTTATAGACGTGTCTCTACTAGCACCACCTTTCCACAAAACCAATTGACGTACTGAATACTTTATGCACCTTTTCCGGGTTCGATCAAATCGCTTTTTCATGAGAGTCATGTTTCTGTCAATACGCAATTTAGCGGTTTCTCTCCTATTTTGAAATGCCTGTTCTTGAGAGGTAAAATCAAGAGGTTGCCTTGAGGGGTAAACGAGAATTTTCGTGGCAAAACATAAGCTTGAAAGGGGCAAAAGATGTAGTTGCATTGCGAGTATTATTTATTCCCCACACGACATCAGATAGTTTCTCGTCCCAAGTACTCTCACTTTCAGCCATGGTGTTAAGGCCATCTATGATCGTGCGATTCACACGCTCAACCTGGCCGTTTGATCTGGGACTTGCTATGGCATTCAGTATGTGTTAAAATTGGGATTCTTCAGCAAACTCCTTGAAATATCTACTGGTAAAAGCTTTTCCCTTATCTGTTATAATCCTAGTTGGTTGGCCAAACAGTGCAACTATGTCCCTTAAATGCTTAATGGTCTCTATAGAACTACATTTCCTAACAGCCCTGGCGAATACGAACTTTGTAAACGAATCAATTACAACCAAAACGTACGTGTTGCCTTTTCTTGTTTTTACAAAAGGACCTAAGTGGTCGGCGTGTAGAGTATGCATGGGTACTGGTACTTTCTCAATTGGGTATAACTCCCCCTGCGATTTCCCGTAGTCTGACTTTCCATACGCACATTGCAGACAAGACTTTATATACTTTCTTATAAATCGTGTCATCCCGGCGAACCAGAATTGGTCTTTTATGGTTTTTTTCACATCGTTCAAACCCTGGATGCCCTATTTGGTCATGGTATTTCTGCAAGAGGCCATATTTAGCTAACTTTGGTATAACGAAACGCTCTCCATAAAAGGTTTTTCTGTACAGAATATTGTCCCTAACGATATAATTATTAATTATGTCTGGATTAGTAGTGTTTTCTCGCAACTGAGTGATTATGTGTTGGGTGTTATCATCTTGTAACTGAAGTGTAATTAGCCAGTCAGATTCGGTAATTTGAAAGATTGGTTGAGGGTTCCTACTTAAGGCATCTACATGCTTCATTTGCTCTCCCGCCCGGTATTCTATTTGCAAGTCAAAATCTTGGATAGCCAACCACCACCGAGCTATACGAGGAATTAGGTCTTTTTTAGTTAATGTGGTGCGTAACGCTGCACAGTCAGTTACTACTTTTACAGGTATTCCTACCAAATAAATACGAAAACGTTTTAATGACTCTACTACAACTAGGGTTTCGAGCTCGTAACTATGATAAAACTGTTCCTCTTTATGAAATGAAATGAAATGAAAATTGTTTATTCAATTTAGGTCCATACAGAACACTTATGAATGTCAACATGTTTACCACTGGTTCGGAATGTAGTTTTCTGCCAAGAAGACACCAGCAAGAAACTCAGCAGTTACTCTTTTAAAAAAAAAAATGTTTTACAAAATGTCACCATTAAATAAAAATATAGTACAATTTTTTGTGTTACTAATATGTCCCTAAATTATTGTCATTCAAAAAATCGTCTATTTTATAATAGCCCTTCTTCATTAAACAGTTTTTTATATACAATTTAAACTTATGTGTGGGCAAGTCAATAATAATCTGAGGTAACTTATTAAACATTTTTATGCTCAATCCTATAAATGAACTACCAACCTTATGGAGCCTGATATTTGGAACGGCCAGTCTGTGCTTATTTCTGGTGTTAAGGCTGTGACAGTCGGACTTCTTCGAGAACAGATGGAGATTCTTATGAACGTACATAAGGCAATCAAGGATGTATTGAGAAGCCACGGTAAGTATGTCGATTTCTTTAAACAAATCTCTAAGGGAGTCGCGCGATCTAAGGCCATAAATGGCGCGGATGGCTCTCTTCTGTAATACGAAAATAGTCTGTATATCAGCAGCTGATCCCCATAGTAATAGACCATATGACATGATGCTATGAAAGTAGCTGAAATAAACCAGCCTCGCCGTTTCAACATCAGTTAGTTGTCTTATCTTTCTAACTGCATATGCAGCAGAACTAAGTCTACCTGCCAGGACATCAATATGGGGACCCCATTGCAGCTTAGAATCTAATGTGATTCCTAGAAATACTGTTGAATTTACAAGCGCAAGATGCTCATTATTTATGGTTATATTTGTATTAACCTGCCTCACATTTGGCATTGTGAATTTAACACATTTAGTCTTTTTGGCATTGAGTAGTAAATTATTATTTGTAAACCAATATACCACTTGTGAGAGTGCATCGTTTACGTCGTCGAATACTTGCTTAAGCCTATCAACTCTAAAAATCAGAGAAGTGTCATCGGCAAACAATACAGTCTCACACAGGTCTTTTGTAAAGTGAGGAAGGTCATTAATATAAATTAAAAAAAGTAGGGGTCCCAATATGGAGCCCTGCGGCACTCCCATGAGTAGAGGGGCGCCAGTAGAATTTATTCCATTAACACTCACTTTTTGGATTCTACAAGAAAGGTATGATTGCAGTATTGAAAGTGCATTGTCTGAGACACCATAATGCCGTAGCTTCATTATTAAAGTTTCATGGTTAACACAATCAAAGGCTTTTGATAAATCGCTGAAAACACCAACAGCATCTTGCTTATTTTCCCACGCATTGAAGACATGTTTCATTAGTGCCACTCCTGCATCAGTAGTGGATTTCCCTTTAGTGAATCCGTACTGGTTATTATGAAATAAGTTATTTATTTTGAAGTGAGCTGCTAATTGAGTGAATATTATTTTTTCAAAGATCTTACTCACTGCTGGTAATATAGATATTGGTCTAAAATTTGATGGGTCATTTTTGTCCCCTGACTTATGCAGTGGTACAATTTTACTAAATTTCATTAAATTTGGAAAGTGACCCGTATCTACACATTTGTTAAATATAATAGCTAAATGTGGGGCAATAGTAGATATAATAGATTTCAAAATTTCTGTTGAAATACCCCATAGGTCCTCAGTTTTTTTTAACTTAAGGTCCTTAAATGTTTTTATAATTATATGGTCAGTAACATGACTAAAGCAAAAAGTAGCTTGACACTTCTCCACACAATCTTTCAACAGGGACTCAGCAAGATGTGGACAAGAATTTAATGACTGAGTAGTAGTGATTGCTATATTGGAGAAAAAATATTCAAATGCGTCCGCTATTTCAGCATCAGTGTAAAGATTTTTATTATTTATTTTAAGAGAGATCTTGGTATCATATGATTTTGTTTTGCAAGTCTCTTTATTAATTATACCCCAAGTAGCTTTAATTTTATTGCCGGATTTACTAATTTTTTCTTTTAAATAATTTGCTTTAGCAAGTGCACAAACTTTCTTAAATATTTTAGAGTATTTTTTTACATATTCAAGCATTCTAGTGTTACTAGAAGATGCTTTAATGGAGTATAATTCAAATAATCTTGTTCTACTTCTATAAATTCCCTTTGTAGCCCAGTCACTAAATTTCGTCTTAGTATTGTCTACTTTAAAAGTTTTCTTTGTAAATATAGTATCAGATACAGATTTTATCGCACTGAATACTTGTTCATACAGTTGGTCAATAGTATTATTATCATCAAGTGGTAAAAAGGAAAATTTTTCTTGAATTTTTTCTTTAAAATTTTCCATTCGATTTACAGTAATAGGTCTGTATACAAATGTCAATGAAGAGGGGACATCATGATGTTCAAAGACTACTTCCTGCCCACTGTGGTCGGAATTTATAAAGTTTATTATAGATTTTGTGATTGGTTCAGAATCACAAAAAATATTATCAATGCAAGTAGCTGATGTAGGAGTTACTCTAGTGGGTTCAATAAAAAGATTATTTAAATTAAAATATTTAAATAGGTTTAAAAACCGAATGGAATTTTGTGAACTTTCTAAAATATTAATGTTAAAGTCCCCACATACAACTACTTTCTTGTTACAATTACACACTTTTTTCAGGACATCTTCCATTGTGGTTTCAAATAAATTGTAGTTACCTGAGGGTGTTCTATACACACAAATAATAATAAACCGCTCCAGTTCTGCACAAGATAATTCAATAGTTCGTTCAATAGAGAGTGACGTAACATCTTTACGGCATTTTGCCTTTAATGAGTTATTTAATAAAATTAGTGACCCACCTCTAATAGCGGACTCCCTTGTGAACGAACTAATGACTTTATAGTTATCTATACTAATCAATAATTCACACTGTTGTAACCAGTGTTCTGTTATACATAGAACATGTATATTCATTTCTTTAAGAAACAATTCCAATTCTAGTTCTTTGTTAGAAAGACCCTGAATATTTTGGTGAATAATGTTTAAAAAGTTGGTCTTTCTTTTTGTCACTAAATCTAATTCGCTAGAGTAATCCTCTATTGTCTTAAGGGATAATTTAAATTATTATTCGAAACTGTTTCCGAAGTCCGATTATACATGTCAATATTATGCTCAATAGAAGCAGATTGAGTAGCCAAATTCTTGGTTGAACATTTAATATAATATGATAGCGACAATGCTATCTGTCGTTTATACAATTTTGGAAGATAACATTTATCTTTTGTCCAAATTAAATTACATGTCAAACTTGAATTTATGTCAATAATATGGAATTTATTATTATTACATGTCATTAAATTCACACTAATCTACTGTTTAGATATTACTCTACTGAAATATGCGATTGGTTTTATCGACCCATCAGATTGATGCTGCATGAGAATTCCGCCTAAACCTAGCTTGCTGGCATCGGTATGCAGCTCAGTAACAGCTTTGCTATCATAGATTGCAAGCACTGGCCTCTCACTTAATCTGAGTCTCAATGTCTGGAACGCAGATTCCTGTTCCTGACCCCAGTACCAATCCACATCTTTTTTTGTAAGTTTAGTCAATGGAAATGCTATTTCGGCAAATCCCCGAATGAACTTTCTAAAATATGAAGTTAATCCAATAAATTGACGAACCTCGTACACATTTTTTGGCCTTTGGTACTCTGAAACGCAATTTATTTTAGCTAGACCTGGACGAATCGTACCAGCAGAAATTTCATAGCCCAAGTAATCTACACTCGTTTTTAGGAATGAACACTTAGCCAGGTTTAATTTCAAATTAGCCCTTTCCAATAGGTCCAAAACACGATTTAACAATTTTATACCCTCTTCTACGGTTATTGTAGGGAGCATGACGTCATCAAGGTATGTAGCAACGTCATTATGCACGTCATTGAGTGCGAGATGGATAAGACGTGAAAATACGGCAGGTGCATTGGCTAGTCCAAATGGCATTTTAAGAAATTCGTACTGCCCAGAAGGTGTCACAAAAGCGGTTTTATTTATTGAGTCGTCCGCCAGTTTCACCTGATAATAGCCTTGGGCTAAGTCTAGTGTCGTAAAATAACACTTGCCAGACAATTTTGAAACTTGATCGTCGATATGAGGCAGGGGATAGCGGTCTTTTACAGTTTGCGCGTTTAATGCCCTGTAATCTACGCATAACCTGTAGTCTCCACCTTTCTTTTTAACTAATATAACTGGACTTGCAAACTCAGACAGCGACTCGCGAACTATTCCAGACTCTATTAGATCCTGGACTTTGTCGGTGACAATTTCATTTTCCTTATGGGAAAGTCTATAGGGTTTGAAGTGAACCGGTTTATCAGTCGTTGTCTGAATATGCATTTCTATAAGATCTGTACAACCCAAATCTTTAGTGTCTTTTGCAAAAAGGTGTCTATAATTATTTAATAAAGCCAAAAGTTCATTGCGCTTCGAATTTTCGAGATCTCATACGTCAATTTGGTTTTCTGATAGTAAGGTGCAAAGAGAAGTCTGAACGGGTAGATCAAGAGTCATGACGGTCTGCACATTATCTGGGACAGGCGTTACAAGCTCATTAGTTTATGACTAGGAAAAGAGATAGTTTCGTTACCCATATTTATACATTTTAACCGGCCTTCGATGCAGATAATTCGTCCAGGGATAGCATAACATAGTTTGCCTAGTTGTACATATACAGAATTAGTTAGAAAGGATAAGTCATCATTTGATTCAATGTCTACAAATACAGTAATAAAGCTAGCGCTTTGAGCTGGTATACTAACACTGCACTTAAGGTAGACGCCATATTTAAAATTGTAGTCTAAATTTTTCAATTTAATATTATGTAGGCCATCATTCAAAGCTGGTGTTTTCATAAATGTAACAGAGTTCGATGTAGTTACTAAGCTTACTCCGGATTGATTTATCATTGACTGGCCAATAATAAGATCAATATCCAATAGATCGTAATCTGTTATTTCGACTAAACCACCTATCCGCACGTTATCTATTAGCACATCTATATGTGACCTGCCTAGTGACTGTGTGTGTGCGCCGCCAAACCCTTTCATTACAGCGGAAGATGGAGATATTGCTAGGTCTAGCGCTTCCGCTTTCTTTTGAGTCAAAATATTTAATTTACTCCCAGTATCTATGAGTGCCACAAGTTTTTCTGTGCCTATGTATGCGGGACATTTGTAAAGGCTTGAGAAAATATTTGGGGTAGTAAACATTATACGACTGACCTGGTTTGTTTCGCCTTGTTGCCGTGAAGTCCCAGGAGTGGCCTTGAACCAGCAGGTCCCTGCTGTATGTCCGGTTCGCTGGCAGGTATCGCAGCGCTGTGTAGCTCTGCAGTCCCGCGCCTCGTGTCCAGCTCGACGACAAACGTAGCACCGCTTTACACCCATTTGCTGCATTGTGGTAGAATCTCCATCGGCACCTCTTCTCCACGTTGATCTTCGTGACTGCATTGCGGTCTCTACTTTCTCATAGTTCTCCAAAGACGACAAGTAGCCATAGTAGAGAAGCTCAGGCTCCTGGCACTGGTACGCTTGAGCGTTTGCCCGCAGCTCTAAGGGCAGGCCTCTGATGATGCAAGAGATCGCTTCTTGCCCGTATATGTTGCACTTTTTGAGTAGCGAGACCTTGTCGTGGTAATATTTGGTCATCGTCTAAGAGTCATTTTTCTTTCTTGCCAGCATTGATTCCAGCTTGTCCACGTAATCGGTAGATCGTGGAAAAATCGGTTTTAAGTGCGTTTTTCCATCCCTCCCAGTCCAGATTATAACTATCGAGGTCTTCATACCACCTTCTAGCGGAGTCACGCAGGCGAAGCTGCATAACAAACTGCTTCTCCGTAGCATCCCAACCGTACACGTCGCCCAGCTGGTCAATTTTATGTAACCAGCTGCTGATGTTGCTGGTGTTGTCTTCAGGCCGGAATTTGGGGATGACTTCTGCATCGGTGTGAGTCACTCGGTGTCGCTTCTTCGGTGTAGGCGTGGAGTGTTGTGAAGAAGAAAAAAAATCGGGTTCTTCATTCGATTCTTCTTCATTCGACGCACATTCTTGGCTGAACTTCCTCTTTCGTATGCCAAGACCAGCTGCGTAGGGCCCCGACATTATCAACTATCACACACAGGCGCAGAGTGACTTTGAAAACTTATTATTCGGGCAGAGCTTCCGCTAGTACAAGCTATTAGTTTAGAATGACTCGGTGTACAAATTGCTGTCGCTTTTATACAGCTTCGTTAACAACCTTAAAAGCTACCGAGTTGACAATTTTAGTACATCCGGTTAGTTTCCTAAATTTTAATAATTGCAAAACTATGTGTAAATACATTTTAAAATATTAATAAGGATTTACGTAAGTATCACATAATTATTTCAATTACAATTTGTAATTTATGATTAAATGTATATATTTTACAGGATACTGATTTGACAATTAAGTACATCCGGTAAGTCTCCTTTGAAATAATTGTACATCTGATCACTTTCCTTGATAAATTTATTATATAATTAAGTGTAAATTCATTAGTAATATTAAATAGGATTTACGAAAGTATCACATAATTATTTAGATGTTATTTGTGATATATGATCTAATTTATAATTTCACTGTAATGGCGCCATGTTGTTGGCGCCATTAGATATTAAATTTATTTAACAATTTCTGAATTGATAGATTTAAATTATAATTTATATTAAAATGAACATTAATTATTAAATAATGATTTATGATTAACTCCGTTTCAATTATTTAATTATGCTTTACTATAAATCAACAGGAAGTCTAGGGTCGGCCGCCATTCGCTAACACTTGGTTTGATAAAATGAATGTTTTAAATATCGCACAATCTCCGTCACATGACAACAGCATTGAAAGTTTTGAATTTTATTCATACAAACCATATGTGACAAGTTTCAACAAGAATGATGAAATAAGGATTCCGATTAATCAGCAAGATTTGTACGTGTTACCTACGCTCAGCAGTTTGTATATCGAGGGCAGAGCTGATGTGTACAAACACAACAGTCCCACAAAAGAGAAGGAAAGAGTAACAAATGTGCATTTTGTTAACAATTCCGCCTTATTTTTATTCCAAGACATTCGTTATGAAATAAACGGTATTGAAATAGATAGAATCAAAAATACAGGTATTACAACCACAATAAAATCTTATCTATCTTTAAATGATAACGAGTCTAAATGTGCAAATGTTTGGGGTTGGTCCTCTTCTGGTATATCCAATACTATTAATGGTGTATTTTCAGTCTCTATTCCACTTAATAAAGTATTAGGTTTCGCAGAAGATTATCAAAAAAATATTATGAATTGTAAACATGAATTAGTTCTTTTAAGAAGTAACACAAATCTGAATGCTTTGAAGTTAAATGCAGGCGAAGTTGTTCAAGACATAATAATAAATAAAATTGTATGGCGAGTTCCGCATGTCAAAGTATCAGACCGCGAAAGAATTAATTTGTTAAAACATTTAGAAAGAGATCGAACTATAACAGTCGCATTTTGTAATTTGGATTTGCACGAATACCCATTATTGCCTAAAACCCGAAAACATACTTGGTCTATTAAAACTTCATCGCAGATTGAAAAACCTCGAATGGTTGTAATTGCTTTACAAACGAATCGTAAACATAATGCTACTATGTCAATGGCAGAATTCGATCATTGTGCCATACGTGACGTAAGGGTTTTCCTGAATTCAACCTACTATCCATATGAAAACCTAAATATTAGTTTCTCTGAAAACAAATATTTATTAATATACGAACAATATGCAAGATTTCAACAGTCTTATTACGGACGCCGAGCTGAACCGTTGATGGGTTTAAGAGAGTTTAAAGATATTGCTCCAATGTTCGTTGTTGACTGTTCTCGACAGCACGAAGGCTTGAAGGGATCAGTAGTGGACAAACGTGTCGAAATAGAATCAGAAACAGAGATACCCGATCAGACTGCTGCCTATTGTTTGATACTGAACGATTGCATTTTTGAATACAAGCCTTTAAGTAATATTGTAAGGAAACTATCATGAATAACAATACGGTCATTGTGGATTTGCAAGGCTTTAAAGATTGGAATAATGAATTTATAGTAAAGGAACTAGTAATAGGCACAACAGAACAAACTCAAACATTTTTAATTAAACCTCCATATCCATTCTCAACACTAACGATCGAAGAAAGGAAGCATGTTTTGCACTGTTGATTCTGATACCCGTAACACAGGTGCTTGAGCTACCTAACTCGGAGTCAGATCAATGTATGTGATGTTGTGAAATATTTATTATTATTATTATTATTATGTTTGGTGGTTAGAAAGAAACAGGGGCTACAGATGGAGCGAAGGATATATTGACTATAAGAAATTTAAAAGACTCATTAAACCTTACTTCAGGGAACGCAAAATCTTAGTGAAAGGAGAAGAAAAAGTTAAATGGGTGCGTGAGTTATGTGATCATGAAAATGTGTTGGATATAAGTGATAAAGGTATACCTAATCTAGAAACTTTGAATAAACTTTACTGTAAAGATATGTTTACATACATTTGTTATAATCACAAAAAATATTGTGCATTGAAAAATGTTTTGTGTATTAAAAAATGGTGTTTAGAAAATAATGTAACTCTTTAAGATATTATTAATAAATATTTTCCCATCCCAAGAAAATGTTTCATTTATTTTATTTTTTTTTTTTTTTTCTCAAAATTAAATGAAAAGGTATATAATTAAAGACCAGTTTTATTTACATTTGCAAATCGTGTATTAACAAATTCAGTAAAACTAAATTAACATTAAATTATTAATTTAACATCACAATATGTCACCACAAAGTTTTTTTGAAATTTTCTTAACTAAACCTTCGGTGATGTCCACAATTTCGTCAACAGGGTCCTTAACAATGTACTGAGCACTAAGCACTACGCTCTCTTCATCTTCCTCTAATGAATTTTCCGACGGAGGATCTTTTGACAATTCCAATATTTTTATTTGAATCATCTTAAACCCTCGACTTTCCTTACTTATAACGAACGACTTTGCAGAAATATTCGTTTTTTTCTTTGGAACTTCACGTTTCTGCTTTCGTTTTTTTTTGATTGGTTCCTTATCAGCTCTTCATAATTTTGAGTGAAGTTTTCTAACGGATCTTGAGCGTATTTGCTGAATATGATATCTGGCGAATTATCCATATCCTGAAATGAATAAGGTCCATTTTAGTACGTAATACAATTTAATAAATCAACATTGACAATTGCTTTAATTTAAATTTACATTTTATATAAATAATTTATTAGGTACTTACAAGTTTATTCTGATGGAATTTAACTATGCTGTTGAAGTTGAACTGACGTGAGTTTGGTGTGGTTGGCGCTAAATTTATAAACAGAATGAGGGAATTACTTAAACGCAACGCAATTTTATTAAATCATCATGTATTGTGATTTTGCAATGTAAGATATTAGTCATAATAACACCTGCTTACTGGCTAGTATGTACAAACCAACCAGCAAGTCCCTATAAGTATTTTTTATAATCAGATTTGTAAAACTGCTTAATTTGTGTGACCTGATTAGGATTACACGTGCAGAAACTTTATTGAAGTGCAGTTATAATCTGCGTTTTATTTCACCTCTTAACTTTAGGTTTTTACAGAATAGCATAAATTTCTCTGATTATAACTGAAAATAGAATATGAGGTATGAGGACTAATAAATTAAACAATACATTACATAATGAATATTTTATTACAGTAATATTAGATATATTAGATTTTATTACAGTAATAGTTAGATACGTAACTTATTTCGTTAGACCTTCCATAACTTTATTTTTATTTGGCAGTAGGCAATATGACCAGTATATGTTTCTAACATGAACTAGTAATAGGTGTACAGATAACAACAGATCAATCTACTCAAATCTGTCGAATTCTTCAATTTAAACTTTACGCCTAAGATATAGGGTTTATAATCAATTATAGATTTTCAGATTAAGGTAGGTTGATCTGTCGTCACCTCTACACAACATAAACCTTTCTGAAATATTACAAAACTGTTAATATTATTTAACCACATTTAAAATAAAAAAATCAAGAGACAATTGTAGATATAGACTTCAAATTGTGATTTTGTAATGCCCCCAGGACACAGTTGATATGTTATCTTTCAAAACAAATTGCTTATCATCTTTTCGTGATAACGCTACCTTGCTCTGCTCTGTTGTGAAAATTTGATGTTTAATAGATTTAAAATTAACGTTTTTACCTCTCAGCTCTGTCCCGGTCGAGAGAACATGAACATAGTCTGCAAAATTAATTTTTTTTGTAACATTCTTCTTGACTCCTTTTGCTTTTTTTAACTCGTAATCTGACGTTCTTATACTATATAATTTAGATCGTAATCCAGCAAATTCTAATAATATTTTGCCGCCCAACTCGTCCTTAAATAAACCAGGAACTTTCTTATTTCTAGGAAAAATATTGAAACAATTATTTGAGTCATAGTTGCTTGTATCAAAATAACGTACGAAATTATCTTTCAGGTCAGAATAAAAGTCATCTGTTTTAATGGAATACAAAAGACTATCCGTATCTGTATAACATAGAGATAACTGGTTCTTGTAGAAATCTTTCATTACGGAATAGTGAAAGTTGTACATGTGATTTTTTGAAATCTCTAATACTGCGAATCCAATGTAGATAGGTTTATTCAAAATATTTTTTTCACGATTTAATTGTATGGCAACCAAATTTTCATCAAAAACTGATACACTGTGAAAGTTTGGACGAGATATGAGTTGTTCGGCTGAATGGCATTTATTTGTTTTATTTCTTTTATCTTCCCAGGTACTAATAAGTTTTACGTCAACTCTACGTTCTGTATCTTCTAAAGTTTTTCCAAATATGCTATTATTTAATAATTTAAAAAAATCTTGCTCAAACACTGAGCTTGACATCTGTCGCAGATGTGTGTTTAAATCGATATATTGTTTAAGGAACTGAGATTGTCTGAATGATATTGCTTTATGAATTCGTTTAAGACGTAACCCATGAGCTATACATGTTTTCAAGTGAACATAATGAATGACGTAATTATATTTGTCAAACAAGTTCGGTATGAGTTTCTTATGCATAGCGCCTGGAGGAGCATAGTTCTGAGCACAAAATGGAAGATCATTATGCCAATCATGTAAACTGACAGGATATTCTAAATCAACCTCAAGAATATAACCGTAATCGCTATCATCCGGGATACTCAAAATGTCCAGTTTGAGACATTCTTTTTCACTGAGAAATTTGAATTCACCATAAGGTAAATAACTACACATAGCATAACCGTACAAGTTATTACAATCGATATATACCAAATAATTATTTGGTTCAGAAGGATTAAAATCATCCTGATATGGGTTATTTGATTTAGCATACCTGTTCGAACATAAACAAATACCTCCCCGAATGCCTCTTTGGATCATTCGTATCATTTCTAAATCGGTAAGGAGTTCCAATTTGACATTTGTCTTTAATAACATAGCATCGATCGAAGCTTAGGCTTGGAGCAGTTAGATAGAATGCAGGATCCAAGTCATAATTATACTTACATGTTTTACGGAACTTTTCGAATATATCAGATAATATTAAAACATCACTTTTCACATATAAGTCGGTATATTGTCCTAGGTTTTGTATGTTAAAAGTATCCCATACGTTTTTTGCGTGTTCATAGTCAGATTGCGTAATAGCTTCATCCTTAAGACTGTTGTAAAAATTGTTAATTGGGGGTAAACGGGTTTCATTATACACTTCCCAGCTAGACATGTAGTCGTAAAGGTAGATACCCTTTCGACACATCAGTGACAGTTGGTGTTTATTTTGACAAATTTCTCGTAAGTAAATAAAATCACTTTCTTCAAGATTTTTAGCTAGTTGTTCAATGCTAGTTCCCAAAAACTTGAAAGAATCAACAAAACGTAGTGCTATAAAATTGTCTTTCGAATGTTGAATAAATTTAGTGAATGATATATAATTTTCCTTATTTTTTGGAATGACTTTAATGTCACCAGGAAAAGTGCTAAGTTCACGAATGAATAAGTGACAATCGTACCCAGATAAATTATGAAAGAAAACAGGGATAAATTTGGGTATACGAAATTTCAAGTTGCAATAAGAATGACTTGCTCCGCGATAACGACCTGTAAAGTGATAATGATCGCGCACTTTTTCACCGACTAACAAATTGGAACATAGGTAACAATATTCAGCGCTTTCAAATTTTTTCAAATCTTCTTCATTATAGATAATAGGAACAGGGTGTTCAGAAGCTGACTCTATATTGCTATAGATTTTTATTACATCTTTTTGTAAAAGCTTAACAAATTGTGAAGCACAGTCAAGTCCTCGGTAGGACACAAGGTGGTTGAGCGAACTATCATGATTACATGCAATATAATAAGCAAATGCAGCTGGTATATGGCTCTGGACTTTTGAGGTATATGCTCCCGAATTCTCCGAAATTGGTTGCAAAATCGTTTCAAAATCTGCATAGATAACAAAAGGAACGTTTTGCATGTTTTGATGATTTTTAAATTGTAAAAAAGTGTCTTTTTCAGACAGAATTGTTACGACTCCACCGCACTCATGCTCGACCTGATTCTTATTTGATTGAAAAAATAATAAACAGTCCTGACAAAAATTTAATTTTCCATGATGTTTCGTCACCTGACTTCGAACCAGTTTAGGGAATTTTTTTATCCAACAATAATGAGACTTAGAACCTTTTTCTATGAGAAGCATATTTACGTGATTCTTTTTTCTCATCGATGTTTTGTATAAAGGTCCGGTAATATCTTGTTTGTAATTGATACCGTACACATTAACACTTATATTTTCGTTATTTTTTTTTCAAATGTTTGTATATCTTTTAGTGATACAGAGAAAGACATATTATTTAGATTTAACACGGTACTAAAATGTGGGTATGAAGAGACTCTATTGGGATTCTTCAGTTGCGGATATAATGCGCTCATCACAGTCCAAGCGAAACAATATTCGTCGCTATTTTTCACATTGACGCATGCTCGTTTTGCCATATTTTTTTTCGACAAATCCAGATAGGAAGATCCTCTTAGTGGGACATACTTATTGATATTGGTTTTAACATACATAATATCTAAAATAGTATAATATAAATTCATTAAGTTTTTTGCACATTGCTTGTGAAATATTATTTAATAAATCATCATAGTTATAATTTTGATACAAAGAAATATTTTTAGTCGCAAACGATTTGATCTCCATTGAATCATCTTTAGGTTGTATGACTTTAACAAAAAGTTCAAAGTTAACTTTAATATTGACATGTTCTAAAATCGCTTTGTCTAGAATCGCGCGCAGCCTTGAAGAGGCTGCCTGCAAGTAGTCTGCCAGTGACGTAGCGGCCACGTCACAACCGTCAGACGCACGCGCGCGGTCCGCGCTTATGCGATAAGAAACAATGCGTCCTTTAAACGCAGAACTAACCTTCGCAACTCCTGTATCAAAGTAGACTGCAGTATTATTTTTATGCAAAGTACTTCGTATGTGACCTGGGAAGGCTTTACTTAAAATCGACCCTTGACATACTGAACAGAAAATACTCTTATTTTTAGACATTATAAATAAATGTGGAAAAGTTTAATATAACAAATGATAATATTACAATGAAAGCCAATGGCCAATAAAGCGCCTTTTTTATTTCCCTGTAATATCGACAAAAACTTACTTAATATGATAACTATACTTATAAATACAGTTAAAGTAAAGTTATAAAGGTTAGAAAATAATACTTGAATGAACTGGTTCCTTTCGGTATGTAAACTATAACTTGTCTCGAACTGAGATTAGATATAGTAGTCGTTCAACAAAACTTATTTATTACATTAAAATTAAAAAAGGCGCCACATTCCATACAAAATCAGCATTGTCATTTAACAATCACTACCAGAGACAAAATAAACACATCCTTGTTTTAATTTAATACCTACTGAACCAGACAAATTTAAAAAAAACTAAAATAGTATTAACTTAGATATTTACTTCTACTATATTACTGAATCAATACACACTAAATGAAGAATTCAAATATAAATCATAACAGAAATTAATGTACAGTGCTTCAATAAAATAGTATAGGTTAAAATAGTTTTTTGAACATTTGTCTGGTTCAGTAGTTATAAAACTAAAACAAGGGTGTGCTAATTTTGGCTCTAGTAGTCGCCTTAAGCGACAGTAAAGTTTAAAAGTGACCCGATGTATAGTATCGGATGATAGGTCTAATTAAAAAAAAATATATATATTTATAAAAATGTTTACGTACTTTATTTTTAGGGTTCCGTACCTCAAAAGGAAAAAACGGAACCCTTATAGGATCACTTTGTTGTCCGTCCGTCCGTCCGTCTGTCAAGACCCTTTTTCTCAGGAACGCGTGGAGGTATGAAGCTGAAATTTATATCAATTACTCAAGTCTACTGTCTCTTGAAGCTGAGAAAAAATCAAGCTTCTAAACCAACGCAATCAAAAGATACAGCCGTTTATGCCGCAAATTTTCGACACTTGCAAGGGAATCAAAACCTACAGGGTGCTTCCCGTGAACTCAGAATCTTTAAATTTGGTACGAAGCAACGTCTTATAGCATAGATAAAGGAAAAATTACGAAAACCATAAATTTTTAGTTACATCACATAATATATATTTTTTTAATAATTTTAAACTTACTACCCATTTCCTCATAAACGCGTAGAGGTATTAAATTGAAATTCATACCAAATACTCAGGTCTATAATACCTTTAAGCTGTAACAAAATCAAACTTCTATGTCAACGCAATCAAAAGAAACAGCAATTTAAGCTGCATATTTTGAAACTCGCAAGTACTCGCAAGGGAATCAAAACCTAAAGGGTACTTCCAGTCGCCCTAGAATCTTGAAATTTGGCATGAAGCAACGTTTTATAGCACACATAAAGGGAAAATTCCGGAAACCTTACATTTTTAGTTACATTACAAAATATATATTTTTTAATAAATATAAACTTATTACTTTTTTCCTCGTGAACGCGTAGAGCTATCAAGTTGAAATTCATATCAAATACTTAGATCTAATTGCCCTTGCAGGTTTGTACGGAACCCTCGGTGCGCGAGTCCGACTCGCACTTGGCCGGTTTTTCTTATCGGCGTAATATATCGGTTCACTTTTAAATCTTTTTTTGCTACTCTCAAAAACTCTTTTTAAATTTTGCCACAGAGGATCTTCTACATCGATTTGGAGCCTCAGTTGAGCGCTCCACTTATCGTATCGGTCGTAGGGTGACAGTTCGTGAATGTCGGCAGTATTGAACACACGAATGTCGACAAAAACGGATCCGTCATTAAACAAAGCCGCTTGCCTGGTGACTCCTCCGGCGACGCGCCGTGACAACGATGACCAAAGCGGCTGCTGCTCACCTGGCTTTGGCGGCTCGATCTCGTCTCCAAATAAGTCTTTTTCCATGGAGCTGGTGATAGTCTTCAAGCTGTACAACAATGATTTACCATTAATCAATGAATTGAGTGGATGATTTTATATTTTATTATTTACAGCAAAGGAACGTTTATGTAATTGTTTTACATAATTTAAAAATTTACATTTATTTAGGACGGACTAACAGTAAATAGTTATCAAAGTAGAAACAAACCTCGACTTCTTCTTAGACTCCTTCGAAGTCTCGACAGGGTTCTTTTTATTAGAACTCTTCCTTACACGTTTGCACGGCGGCGAGCTGTAAACAGTGTTATAAAAAATGTCATTCATGGATTTTGCATGTACAAGGCAAGTACTGCTCGGTAGAGAGTATGAGAAAGGTAAAAATATAATTTGAACCAGGTAACGTAATTCGCTATGTAACCCTACTGACGTTGTGGCACTATGTCTTCACATAAATGCAGAGTTCTTGGATTTGATATAACAATTAACTTATTCCTTTCGACTTAAAAAAGACAAATAGTATCCATTGATAAAATACACACCTCACTTCTTCTGAATCAGAAGGCTTGTCATAGTCAAAATCGCGAAAGGCAGCGTTCGACTTTTTTCTCCCGTTCGAAGAAGAGGCACGCTTCCCTAGTTTAGACTTCTTCGCAGAGGTCGTTAGAGGTGAAGATACCAAACTATAAAAAAATAAAATAAAAAAAAGTTAATGCACTCAGCAGTACCGCATTCGTAAGAGCAATGGTAGCTCTATGGATAAGAACGCAACATCCAAGCGGTGCTCATGGTTCTAATACAAGCATACACCTCTAGATTATCCAAAACATATCACATAACATATAAGTCTATCATTACCTCTACGGTATATCATGACCTAAAGGTTCCTAGGCTATTTTGGATAACTGTTTGAACGTAAGCGGGTTAAATTTAAAGGATGGCAGCGCACTTGTGACTCCACTGGTGTTACGGGTGTAGGCGGTGACAATCGCCATCAGGTGAACCGGCTGCTCGTCCGTCACCTATGACATGAAATATGTATAAATGTATATATCCATAAAATTGATAAAATATCTACATACCTCTCGTTTTCACAGTCGGATGACAAGTCCGATTCTGAAGCAAAGATAGCGGCAGCCTTCTGTTTTTTGTATTCTGACCTAGAAATCCAAATTTATTTATTTTTTAAGATTAGGTGGCAGACGAGAAAATGGATCATCTGATGGTAAGCGACGAATTATTATTAAAACTATAAATCACGGTAAATAAAATTTTAACAACTTTAAAACTCACGAACATTATCACTTGTAGGTATAGGTTGCAGGCCGCTGAGTAACACGCACGAAGCAACGATGAACAATAAGTAATCCATCAGTCGAAGTGTAAATCAGATCCAAATTTCACGCACACTTTTGTACGTAAACACAAATTTAATGCACACATTGAATCCTATATATTGTCATCAAATTTACTCAAGCGAAGTAACAAATAAAAGTTTTAGATTACATGCATGTCATCATTTCTATGAATCCGCGTACTTACATACTTGCGCAATCAAATGCAGCGTTCATGAACGAGTAGGTATAGTCTCTATAGCATAGTGGTTAAAATAATATAGGGTTTGGGTTCAAGAAAAAAAAAAATCTGCTTGTTCCTCGTAACACAGGGATGATTTAAACCAGGTTAGAAATGTCAAATAATACAAAATGGGGGTTACTGTTTTAGGGTTCCGTAGCCAAATGGTTAAAACGGAATCCTTATAGATTCGTGTTTTCAAACATCTAGCCTATATACACCACATACACACTATCTAGTTTCCGGATGATGTCTGCACCATGCACTGTGATAATGAATAGGCTGATACTAATCCGTTTACTAATCCAAACTGAGGATATTTGAACAACTTTCAACTACGTATCTAAAAAAGTTCCATTTATTTCGGTAGAAATTAGTATGATCTAGAGGTTTCTTCTAAATAACAGTTTAGAAGAAACTAGAAAGATTTAAACATTATCACTATAGTTCAGTAGTTAGAGCCGTGGAAAGGTAGCCCCCAGATCACTACCACAGATTATGTTATTTACTACGAATCTCACGTGAACATCATGGAACAAGTTGATATTTCTAGCTGAATGTCTCTCTCATCTTAGCGTACAGTTCCCGGCTACGTCCAAAGCTATCACATTGGACCCCAAGGTGCGCTTAGACCATGAATCAGTATTTGGGGAGGCTGGTAATTACAATGGAGCGACTGCCGTCTGACTTTCGCAACTCTTTTAACAGGGGAACCAGATAAACTAATCATGATTACACGTTTCAGAAATTATCCGAAACGTGCAGGTTTCCTCTTGATGTTTTCTCCCTCACTGCCGCGCGAATGGTAGAAATATTCACATAGATTTGAAAAATCTATTGGCTCATGCTCGGATTCGAACCTCGACCTCCCGCGTGAAAAAGTATTCCTATCCACTAGCATCGCTCTTGATTTTCTATCTGAATGTATCTTGTATAAAATATGGTATTTGAAATGGGAGTGTTTGAGATGACGCGACTTTCAATCTCTATTTCAACAAAACAAAATTTAAAGCAAAGTTTTATGATATTATTTTAATTTCTTTGATAATGTTAAACATACAGGAATTCAGACATTACGGTAAGGGTATTGACAAGGTGTCATATAGCACAGCGTTCGGCATAGCTACGTCACTGCGCGCACGCATTTTGATAGGATTCGAAGGTTCCAGGTTCAATCCCCACTCGAGTTAATTTTTTTTTTTATGGGTAAAATGTTTACTTACAGAATGCTAAAAATAAACGAGGAATACTTTTTACAAGAGATGATGGATGATGATTTTTTTTTTGAATTTTGCGATGTTGATCTTAGTTTTAAATTTTAAAAATAAGATTACTTAATTATCAAAAAAGTTCAAAATCAAAAAAAATATTTATTACATCAAGACTTTATCTAGGTCACACGTCTTTGCGCATCGCGTCATAATGCTATCGTAAAATATCATCACATAAACAATTCCTGCATCGCGATATGTAAGTTTTAGGTCTGAGTTTGGATATTACACAATTGAAACAGAGGCTTAGTGGATGTCACCTGGGACCCAATCACTTTAGTAGGAGACGGCCGCTCCAAACGAGTGTAGTAGGTCTAGGGTGATTATCTGAGATTTCTGTAATGATAGTCATTAGCTTGGTACTATGATTTCATAGTCAAGCAGACTCTCTCCACGTTTGTGGTAAAGCCTCAAATGTTTGATTAGAGCGCCATTGTAATAAAAAGTCAAGTGTTCGGCAAGGGATGAAATACGGCTACACCGTAGGGCTTTACAAGTCAAGTGCAAGGCTTGAGAAGCGGTTATAGGGTCGTAGGACTTACATTGGCGAAGTGCTCTAGTGAGAGAGATCTGATCAACATCACAAACATCAATTTGTATTAAAACTCAGGAATCAACAGGCGAGCAACTGTACACACACCTACCTATATTGGGAAGTTGGCAGCTATTAGCAATATATTAACTACTACGGATCCATAGAAGAGCGAGACAGACCTATTTCTTTCAATGTACCATCTAGCTTCTTGTTCCAGTTCCAACTTGCTTGTTTCAGTCCGTATAACGATTTCTTAAGCAAGCAAACATCTGTGCCAATGCCATTTTCGTACATAGGAGGCTGCAGCATGTATATCTCCTCTTCAACATCGCCCTGTAAGAATGCGGAGACGGCATCCATCTGATCGATATCAAGATTGTGCTTAGTGGCCAGTGCCAGTAAGTATCGGAGTGAAGTGTATCTTATAACGGGTGAGTAAACTTCATTATAATCAATTCCTTTCTTTTGTGCACAGCCTTTAATAACTAATCTTGCTTTATACTTGATTATGTTTCCTTTCTCATCTTCTTTTGTTTTGTACACCCACTTACATGGTATTGCCTTTTTTTCAGGTGGCAGTTTCGTCAGGATCCAGGTCTCATTCTTCATCAGCGATTGGTGCTCTTCATCCATGGCTTTTATCCAGTTTTGTGAATCTGTACTTGATAAAGCTTTTTCAAGGCTTGTTGGATCACTACATGTAGCCAAGCAAGCATGATATGAAATGTCATCATTGTCATCAGAGTCATTATTCTGCTGAATGTTTTTATGTCTTTGTCTGACAGTTACATTAGAATAGGTTCGTTCCATGATGCTGTCATCAGTTGACTCACCACTGCTGGGAATATAAGTCCTGTCATTAGCATCTGAATAAGACATTTCTTCTGACATAGAATTGTCTGTTTCTTCTATAAGTGTCTCGTCGGTCGAACTTGTTTCATCCGGAGTTGTAGTTTTATGTTTTAACTTTAATGAGCAAGTTTGAATATTATGATGCGAAGAAACAGGCTCCAAATCAGAATCTTCGATAAAAATGACATCTCTACTTTTTACAATTGATTTTTTCTTTTTATCCAGTAATCTATATCCCTTTGTATTTTGACAGTAGCCAACAAATATCATTTCAGTTGATTTTGCATCCCATTTCAATCGTTGCTGTTTCGGAACATGAACCATAGCTTTGCAACCAAATATCTTCATATGACTGATGTTAGGTTTTATTCCGGACCATACTTCTTCGGGTGAGAAATCATCAAGTACTCGAGATGGAGATCTATTTAGGATTTAGGCGGCAGTAGCTACGGCTTCAGCCCAATAGATTTTTGGCAGGTTGGCATCAATCAGCATGCACTTGGCGCGTTCTACAAGTGACCGGTTCTTCCTCTCGCTCATGCCATTTTGCTCAGGAGTGTAGGGCGTCGTTGTTTGATGCTTGATGCCATGGTCTGCAAGATATTTGGAAAAATCTTTATTACAATATTCGGTGCCGTTATCTGTACGAATGATCTTTATCTTCTTCTCTAACTCATTCTCAACTTCACATCTAAATTTATGAAATATGGCTGTCACATCTAGTTTATTTTTGAGAAAGTAAACATATACTTTTCTTGAGAAATCATCGATAAATGTGATGAAATATTTGGCTCCTCCCAGGGACATAACCTCCATTGGGCCACAAACATCAGAGTGAATTACCTCTAGGTGAGTAGTTGCTCTGGTACCTTCATTCTTAAAAGGTAAAGTTTGTTTTCCTTCAATACAGGGGACACATGACCTACTATCACTGTTTGTTATCTTTACACCTTCTGCACATTTTTCTTACTTTTTTACATCTGTATAGTTGAGATGACCCATTCTTCTATGCCAAACATCCAAGGTTTCAGCACTTTCAGTATAGGTAGTATAGGCATTACCACTAATATTATCCAGCTTATACATGTTGTTTGTTAATCTTGCCGTTTGCTACTATTTTTTTCTCTTTATTATAAATATTACATCCAGTACTGTGGAAATTAACTTGGCATCCATTTTTCACTAATTGACTGACAGACAGCAGGTTTGTACAGAGATCTGGTATAAATAAGATGTCTCTTACCTGGACTGTGTTCACTTTACCATCATTACAGTTAAAGTTAAAATCCGCGTTTCCCATTTTTTCTACGTTCACTAAGGCATTGTTGGCCACCTTAATTGTTTGAATTGGAGGTGTTTTGATGTCGTACAGCCAGTCTGATCTTCGAGACATGTGCATGGATGCACCAGAATCCACATACCAGTCCATGTTATCTATATTTGCATATGCTGAGAACACTGCTGAATATTTTTGTTTGTACTCGAAGAATCCTTTTTAGAGAAACAATTTTTGCTGAGATGCTCATAGCGATTACAATTGTAGCAACGGGGGCCTCTATACTTGTTAGAAGGGTTGCTTTTCGGCTTATGCTTTGTGTACAATGCGGTAGTTTCAGACTCCTTTTTAACCTCTTGTAATAATTTTGTTTTTATTGAATCTGCACTAATCTTGACACCGGAGCTTTCCAAGCCCATTATCATTGGTTTATACTGGTCAGGTAATCCTGCTAACATTAAAGTTCCTAACCTTTCATCATCTACCTTGAATCCAATATTTCTTAGTTTGTGCGAGGTTGTTACTATTTTATTCACATATTCCTCAATATCAGCACAGCAATCAAGGTTTGTATTTATGAGATCTCGGAGTAGTGCCACTTTTCTCCCTAATCCACACATCGCGTGCATTTTTTGCATCTTCTATGTGATGAAAGTTTCGGGGGTCTACTAATAATATGATTTTGCTCTTCGCTTTTACATCTTTTGTGGAATCGGCGCAGTGGGTGCTCTCCTGGCTTGGGTCCACACATGCCCACAGCTCCTCGTGCTCCAAGTATGACCTCACAGCGAATTTCCAGCTATTGTAATTATCCCTCCCGGTCAGTTTTTCAATATGCACGGTGTTCAAAGACATTGCTTCGGAAACTGAGTTTATGCTGAAAAAGCTGAAAGAAAACCTAGGCCGGCGTGCCGGCAACCTAACTTAAACACTCGCGATACTTTCTCGGAAACTAATCTGTATTGACTCGAACTATTACTGTTACGGGCTGGGCCCATAACCTAATGTAGAAATAAAAGCTAATTTGAGCTAAATAAACAGATAGTTTTATTGATATTAATGGATAACACATTTATAATATGTTTTGCGGAGCAGAGAGTGAACCAGAGAGTTTGACGTTTTTGCGAGAGAGAATAGTGAGGGGGCAATGTACCAACGTATGGTATGACTAGGGATGGGGGTCACATTGCAGGCATCAAAGAGGGCGCTGGTGTTCATTCATTCCGACAAAAACAATAGATTAAAAAATAATTTTGAAAATCCACCCGCGCACCTCTTGGCTACGGTTCCGCAAAAAGAGATCCAAATTTAATTTTCAATCCAAGATGGCGGCGCGGCCATTTTTTTTTCACTTTTTTTCCCAGTGCCACACAATATAAACCAATGGGCAATTCTAAGCCATATGTGAAATTTTAACCATTGCATATAAAAAGAAAAAACAAAAGCTTAACGGCGTGCTTCCCGTTCCTTTTTTTTCCTCGAAATGTCAAAAACTTGTTTTGATTGGAAAACTACACACACCTAAAAAAAAAATTTGCAAAAACAACCCCCCTCCCCCCAAAAACACCCCTGATCAGTCAGTGTGGTAATTTAGCTTTATATAATATAGAATAGAATAGAATAGAACAGAATAGAAGAGAACAGAACAGAATAGAATATAGAATAAAATATATATAGATAGATAGATAGAATGGAAATAGAAAGACAAGCTTTATATATTATAGATTCAGTACCGTTTTTGTATATTTTATTAACAAATAAACAATATTAATGCGTCAAAACAATCGTGAAGACGGCTTTCTGGGGAAGAAAAACTAAAAATCGTATCGTTTACTGAATCGTATCCTCTGACTTACTTAAATAATTTTGGTATACCTAATATATTTCGTGTTACCGTTTTTTTTAGTTTAAACTGGCAGAAAAATTATTTTTTTTATAAATAAATCGATTAAATTTTAATAATAAAAAATAGTTCGCCATCGGTTTACATTACCTTCATCCCTTATACAGGAAGATTTTTTAATCACTATCCAAAATTTTTTTGGGCATTAGGTATCGTTAATAGAACCCATTTCTGCAAAAAAAAATGTAGGTCATATTTTTACAATAAAATCATTTTTCCGATCCAATTATCAATTAAGCGTGGTAACCATTTCTATCGTAAAACTTAATGTAAACATTGAGTACGCAAAGCGGCAATATCAATGGGCGACACGGGACACCTCACACCTGCGCGTGCGGTGCGGAGGCGGGAAGATCTGCGGGGGAGAGCGGCGAGGTGGCGGCGAGCGGCGACAAATCAAAGACAAAGCACTAATTCGGCACAAACAAGCACAAAGGTCACGCAGACCACAGTCGCCCGCGCATTCCCGGCGAAAGCGTGTCATCTCGTGCGAATTGCGATCCCGCGATGTACTCAAACCGCGAGTGTTATGAAATGGTGGGATGTTACTTTTTAAGTGGCGAGAGTTTGCACAGAGCTCAAAGCCTTCCTCGCCTTCGCAAACCAGGGTGTAGTGAACCCTTCGGTTCCGAACCGTGCTACCATTCTGGCTGCCACCCAAAGGCTGTTAGATCATGGCCAGTTCACCACTCCTTCACATGTAGGTACAAGGGCGTGGGAGGCAAAGACTGCCAGTAGAAATCGAGGTGACTTTTTTTGTGGGGTGAAGTGAAAAGACCCGTGTATGTGGAAGAGGCCCGAAGCCTAGACGCATTAAAACTGCAAATCATACGTGCATTTGATGAAGTGAGACACTGTAGTGCTTAACAAATTAAAAGACAATGTGCAAAAACGTGCGAGACTCTGTTTAGAAAGAAATAGTTTGCATTTTGAACAGTTATTAAAATACACTTAGTTTATTAGGATTTTGCTTGGATTTTGTTTTATTGTAGGTAAGTAATTTGAATTAATTTTTGAAAAGTTGATTCAATTTTTTTAAATACGCCTTATTGCAAAAAGTACTAACTACCTACCAACTCAATAAACTTTATAAAATAAGAGTAAATAAATACCTACCTAGCTAATTTAAATGTTAATAAGTATGACTGTGAAAGTTTATTAACGTCTTTTGCAATCTGACGGTCCTAAGCCCGTTAAAGTATGAAGGAAAAATTTGCAACTTATGGATGTTATGAATGAAGTTGGTGGGGCGGGCGGCGGTGGGCGGCGCCTGAGCGCGACGCGCGGTGAACAATTATATCAGTATTTTTCGGATAACTTTGAAATACCATGTCTCAATATTTTAGTACTGGATGACACTAAAAGAAAAAATACGTATATAATAATTTTAGCAGCCGATCATCATATTAAATTTTGGATAGTGATTAAAAATTCGCCCTGTATATACGTCATCTAGCATTTTTTTACACGCGATAGCCGCCATTTTATCATTGTAATTTTATGACTAATAAATGACAAAGTTATATAAAGTAGGTGTATTATATCCATAATGTACTTTAAAATGCTACGAGTTCCTTGTGAAGTAGGTACCTATACACATTTAAATATTTGCAACATATTTGACATTCATAAGTGTTATGTATGGGACTTCATTAACAATATTTTTATTTCATATCGTTTTTTTTTTTTTTTACTACTTACCTTCACAATAATGTTTATAAACTACCTGAATCTCTTCGAATAAATTTATTGAAATATTTCTCTTCCCTCCCCACAAACTAAGTAGAAGATACTACGTATCAGACAGGAATGTCCCATAGTGCTCCACTAGACCATTTTTAGAACGACTGAACGGAATCAGCATTGATTTTGACAAATTTGAATGAATTGTCATACAGCAGTTCGTTCATTCAATGAACGAATGATTAGCAATGACCAAATTAATCTAGATAAAATATTCAGATTTTTTTATGACGCCATTTAACAACAAAAATAAAATACAAGCTACTTATAACACGATTTATTATCAAAATATCACGAAACACACAATAGTATTCACTTTTGTTGCCTCATATACATCCCTTAGAAAATAGTAATTTAGACTAGGCCGCAGTTTAAGACGGGAAATCCAGGACTGCGTGTGCCGCGCTGTGCTGCAGTGGAAGTGGAAATCCTTGTGACATCTTCTTGGGTCCACAATCTTCGATAGGTGAAAAATATTGTTACCTACCAAGAATTTCATTGAGCGAACTTAGAACATATTATACATATCTTTACGCTTCTGCACATTATTTAGTTTTATTTAACGTAATAACAAATGTCCACAACGTATATTTGCACTTAATTTACAATTTTTTTAACAAAATTCTATAAATTTTTCTTCTTGACATAACTGCCATTTTGTTTTTCCGAGTGAATGAATGGTGGTGACAAGTAGGGATATTCCATATACATCGATGTATTGAAAACATCGATGATTACAATGCGATACATCGAATAGATTCCGATGTTTTGAAAAGCTATCGTTATACACAATGTATCATTGTTTTTTCATAAAATATTGAATTGATGATAACCGGTTTATGTCAAAATACTCAAGTTTATGTAAATGATATTTAAAACTAATATTAATATGTTTTTATATCCAAGGCTTTTTTTTCAAAATAAATGGCTTTGTATACATATCCTCCAACTATTACGGTTATGGCGGCCAATATCCACGATCAGCCACGGATGGAGGATATATTATAGTGCTCAAGTGAATGCGCAAACACAAGTGCACTCGCTATACCCTTGCCCCCATATTCCGATGGGACACCAGTCTGACTCGACCTGAAAGAAGTCGGGTGCAGGATCAACGTCATAACGTGCTTTCCGAGGCACGGGGGTACATTACCGACGACTTCCAGACTCTTCCAATTTTTTTTTAAATATATTTTGGCGCAAACAGTTATTACAGTAACAAGTAATTAAATAATTAGTTATACATATTTTTAACAGACAACGAGTGCCGAAACATATATTTATTTTAACATTAAATTAAAGTGTGCTTGTTACATGAACTACCTAAAATAGTTGGTTCTTACAAATGTACTAGTACGAAATATGGAAAACAATAAAATCAAAACGAATAGTGTACAAAAATACTTTTAGGGATTTAAACTAAAACTTAAAGAAGTTTAGCAAAATACCAAACCCATTACCAAACCCCAAGAAATGCCTATCTTCTCTCAGTGTACGAGGGAAAACATGTACATCCCACAGTTCAGCAAACAAACATTTTAGTAAGTATATATTATATATATATATCTAAGTGAAAAGAGAGAGATAAACGGATACATATATAAGTAATCTTAGCTTTATGTATTATAGAACCAAGAGAAGAAATGCGATAGTCATATGCATAACTCACAGGTTATAAAAATCAGGTTACATTAGGAATATTTACTAAGATAAATTTTAAAAATTCATCTTTTAATACTATACAAGGAGCAATTAAAAAGATCGCGATTCAGAAATTCTTTATTATATAAGTTAATTGATCGGGAAAGAAAACAATTTTATGTAAGTATATTTTTTTCCTAGAATAGGTGTTACGAATGTTTGAAATACACGTTAGGGGCGAACTGGGAGGCGGAATTTGCTTTTGAAGTTTATTTTAGCTAATAAAGAAGGACAATCGTTTACGGCGATCAAAGAGACTTAAGATTAGTGATAAGAACTCAAGAGACTTAAAAACAAAATTATTGACCTATTGCGCAGCCGTCGCTTTATAGCGCGACCCAATAACCACTACGCCACCGAAGGGGGCGGTTGTAGTATACACAGATTCACAGAGACAACGAAGGAAGTTAGATCTATTATTTTATGAAAAATTAAAATCTAAACTATAATAAGATACTGGATTTAGCTTTTTTCATAACCTTCAAATACAAACATTTTCACTTTGAAATGATGACCTGTTCTGACACGCTTTTTTTGACATGACTTTAGCTTTGCAATATACATTAGAAAAAGTACTCAATGTTTTCATCCGATACATCGAAAGACATCGATGTACAGTTTTGATGTATCGAATCGATAAAAATATCAATGTTTTTTCAAAGTGGACACCCCTAGTGACAAGTCAAAAAGCTCATCAATCATGAAATGAACCAATGAGATGATGGCTTTCAAACATTCATTCGAGATTCTGAACATCTACCTGAAAGATGATAGCATAGACAACGTGACTAATTTCTTTTCAAGAGGATTCAGAGCCATGTCCCTCCCGGATCTCTTTACGAATGGACGTGTGTGAATACGTAATTCGAAATTGAAATAAAACGATATTAAAATAAAATAAATCAAAAATAATCCGCGCGAGCTACCAGGGCAGCATACGTTACAAGAACTTTAAACCGAACCGCGGGAACTACCGAGCCGAGCTAAGTGACCATTGGAACGGACCATATCTGCTACCTGCCACAACTGATAACAGCCTGGTACATCGATACGGGTGCGTATTACACTCTGGAGAGCGCTTCGCTTATGCTAGACAGAGACGACACCAGTACTACAAGCACCGTGCTCTTGCTTGATGCACACGCGCCGCGCATCGCATTCATTGCGGCCCGTGCTTAGTCATCTCACGAATCCCCTACTACTCGATCAAAACTCACGCGCTTCGAGTTTCTTTCCGATACTTTCTTGAGTCTCAAACCAAAACCATTCCTAGCAACTTATTGGGCTATATACAGCTATATTACGAATCAAAACACGTCAAAGTAGCTCATTGCTTCGGATATAATAATAAACATAAAACATGCAAACAGCACGATCTCCGCCTTCCAAGGCTACTACGCCGAATATTAGTTCAACCGGAAAGGCAACTCCACCGACCTTGTCAACTCAAATTGATCGCAGGGACCACAAACGGTTTCGACGAGAAAGCGATAAACATGAACAAACTGCAACATCACCCCTGAAGGATGACTCCGTCAAAGGTATGATTGCATCGCAGGATACAAAATTGGACGCACTCATGACTTTTATGCGAGACATGAAATCCCAAATGAAAACCATGCAGGAATCGCTAGATTTTATGGCACAAAAACATGATGATCTGCTCAATCGTTTTAATTCTCTTGAAGACGAAAGGAAAGAAGAAAAAGCATACATTAAATTTCTAGAAAATAAAATAGAATACCTAGAAAAGAACGGGCGTATCACCAAATATTGAAATCAGAAATATTCCACTGCCAACGAACAACACTGAGAAAAAAACAGACCTACTAAATATAATAAAAAAAACCGCTGATACTCTCAATGTGTCCATTAAGCAACAAGATATCAAAAATGTATACAGGATTTCAACGTCAATCCCAAGCAACAAACCAATAGTAGTGGAGTTTAATGATATCTTTAAAAAAGACGAAGTCCTGCAGTCTGTGAAATCTTTCAACAAGAGACACCCGTCCAATAAGTTAAATACGTCACACTTGTTCTTTCCCGGGCCTAGCAAGCCAGTTTTTATCACGGAAAGCCTCACATTCAAAAACAAAAAGATGTACGCACTGGCTCGCGATTTTACCAAGTCCCATAATTACAAGTACTGTTGGACTTCTCTCGGATCAGTCTATATACGCAAGACAGACGGAGTACGAGCCCATCGGATCAACACGGAAGCAGACCTCACAAACTTACAATCGTGACTAGTTATTCAGTACGCTCTTAATTATAATATCTGCGTAAACCCATTTATAATATTTATTTTATTATGCATGATTATTATTAACATAGAAATGTCATACTATTCAAAAACTTTATGTATTATCTTAATAGAATATACACACCCAAACAAACTACATAAAACTCAGTCACTACTTATTTATTTTAACACGCAATCACTAGTACACTACATACAAAATTACACAACCATCACACTTACACCTATAAAACCAGACATAAACACCGTACAAAGAAACCTCGCACACCAAATCACTTACACAGTATGTGCATATCCTAAACACATTAATTCAATTTATAAAATTAGTAATGTTTTCTCTTTGTTATCATTTCTTATGACACCTGCTACTTTATGGTTAAAATTAGTTCCGGCAAAAACAACATTGCAAATCATGACCGCAAACTCTTCGTCACTTTCTTTATACCACACCAAGTATGTTTTCACAAAATATAAATAACGAAATTGAACATATAGATACTATTCAGTGTACATTTGCTAATGACATTAAGATGGCCAAAAATACCTTGAAAGGAGAAACTAAAAATTCACTTCATATACTATCAGTAAATATCAGAAGTATATATTGTAACATCAACAGACTCTTAGTATTCTTAACCGAATTAGATTTGTCAATCGACGTCATTGTATTATCTGAATGCTGGATAAATGGGAATATGATTTTGCCTACAATAGAAGGGTATAATGTCCATAGTAGTATAATCACCTTCAATCAAAATGATGGCGTAGTAGTTTTCACAAAGACTTATCTTGAAATAACGTGTTCAGTAATAAAAATAAATGAAGGTAATTGTCTACTGGTAGATATCACAAATGAAATATCAATAATTTGTACTTATCGCCCACCCTCTTTTAGTAACCCCACAAACTATATAAATTCCCTGAATGACTTATTAGAAACTATAAAAACCAAAAATGTAATTCTCATTGGTGATGTGAACATTAATATTTTACCAGGCAATCTAACCAATATTGCAAATGACTACTTAAATATTATGGCGTTTCATGGACTTAAGCAAGGAGTTAATATACCAACGAGATTAAACACCTGCTTGGACCATTTTATGGTCAAAAGCTTATCATACTGTCAAACAGTAGTTTTTAATGAACTTACTGATCACTCACCAATATTGCTAAAACTAGATAAACCCACTATAGTTAGAAAAAAATCGATGCCCTTAACAAAAACTTCAATAGACTACGAAACGGTTATGAAAAATATCCTAGAGTTAAACTGGTCTACATTTTATAATATATTAGATGTAAATGCTGCAACAGAGTTTTTAATTATAAACTTACAAAATATACTACATAAGAACACAACTGTGACGCGACTGCCTAGTAAAATCAAACCTCTGAAACCGTGGATAACGATAGGACTGGTAAAATCAATACGGAAAAGAGATAAACTATTGAAAAACTTTAAAAAACACCGGATAATTTAAATTTGGAAACAGAATATAAAAACTACAGAAATTTATGCAATAAAATTTTAAAATATGCCAAAAGCAGCTATTACAAAGAAAAATTTGAAAAGTCGGTTGGAAATAATAAAGAAACTTGGAAAATTATTAAAGAACTATGTAACATGAATAAAAGTGATGATTCTAACTCAAAATTATTATCTTTATCAGAAACAGAAGTATCCTCACTCGATAAAGTCAACTCGTATTTCACCACAGTGGGCAAAGATCTCGCAAATGGTACCTTATCTAAATTAGGTATCACAGAAAAGGATCTGTTAAATAAAATAGAAAGTAATAACGCACCATTACATTCAATGTCACTTTACCCTACAGATCCATCAGAAGTTCTAAATATAATAAATAAACTAGATTCAAACAGCTCTTCTGGAGGTGATAAAATTACGGTTCGTTTCCTAAAAATATTTAAAGAAATATTAATAGCACCTATTGTTTTCATTTGCAATTTAAGCTTTACAACTGGAATCTTTCCAACACTTTTTAAAAATGCAGTCGTTTGCCCCATATTTAAAACAGGAGATAGAAATATTCCAGCCAATTACAGACCTATATCTCTCTTACCTACTATGTCCAAAATTATAGAGAAAATCGTGAATAGTAGACTTATCTGTTATATAAATAAAGTAAACATACTATCGGATAATCAATTTGGCTTTCGGACAGGTAGGTCGACAGAGGATGCCATACTGAGACGTCATTAATAACTGGGTATCTCGATAAGGGTGAGAGCTGTGTCGGGGTATTCCTGGATCTCCAGAAAGCCTTTGACACAGTTTCTATTCCTATATTACTTGCTCGCCTAGAAAACTCAGGAGTGAGAAGTATAGTGTATTCTTGGTTCACTGATTACTTGACAAGCCGAACCCAAGTTGTAAAAGTCGACAATCATTGTAGCAACAGTGCTTTGTGTACATACGGTGTGCCACAAGGCAGTACTCTAGGACCAACACTTTTTTTACTATACATTAATAGCCTTTGCAAACTTAAAGTTCCTGGTGCTGAAACAATCATGTTTGCTGACGATACAGTTGTACTATTCCACAGTAAAAAATGGAATGACGTTAAAAAACAAGCTGAGCTAGGACTGTGTCACATCGCGAAGTGGCTAGAAGAAAATCTCCTTTCACTAAATGCACAAAAAACCCAATTTGTATGTTTCAGTAAATCCAAAGCTAAAAGTCCAAAGTGTAACTTAAATCTAATCATGCATACATTTCCTTGTAACCGTAATGTTCAGAATAACTGTGGCTGTCCAACACTCTCACAAGTATCCGTAATTAAATATTTAGGTGTGTCATTGGATCAACACCTTAACTGGCAACAACAAATATCTACTATGTCATCCAAAGCCCGAAAACTTATCTTTGCCTTCAAACACTTACGTCTTGCTGCGGATCACAGACTGGTCATATCCACATATAAAGCCTTATGCCAATGTATACTTACCTACCGCATATGTGTATGGAGATGTGCAGCTAAGACTCACATCCTTCAGCTCGAACGAGCACAGAGAGCAGTTCTAAAAGTTGCACTGGGACGGCCGTATAGGTTTTCAACTGAACAGCTATATAAGCAAGCAAAAGTTCTCTCAATACGAAAACTTTATGTTATGCTAGTGTTATGCCGATTCCACTCCAAATTAGCTTCCCACACTCCGTTACTAAAAAAGAGAATTACTAAATACAAAACACTAACTGCTCGCTCAACATTTGCAAAACGACAATTCAGCTATTTTTCATCGCGCTTGTACAATAAAATACTTTCTGAAAATAAAAGTATCCCGCAATATAACATGAAAAAATTTAAACCTGTGCTATTAAACTGGTTGGACCAATGGACAACATTTCAAATTTTTAACATGTCCATATTGTTTTTTTATATGAAAGTAGACATAAAATGAACAGACCCATATTTTTTCTTTTTTCAAAATTTGTCCATTTTCATGCATAAAATAATTATTGAAATTCTTTTTATTCTAAATAGACGTAAGCGCCAAATGACGTCATCGGACGGCTGAATACAGCGATATTCCTTTGCTTATCATTGTTTTAATAAAAAAAAGGTACTACTGTCAAAGGTAAATAATACTAGTGTCAACATTGTCAACGTCATTCATACATTCAACGTTGACAAGTTGTCTTTTTTTTTGACAGTTACATGTCATGAGTTTGGCATTACGTAAATTTAAAACTATAATGTGCTAAGCAAAGAAATATTTTACATTCTGCCGTCCGATGACGTCATCTTACGTTTTTTAGTTTTTAATTTTTTTCTCAGTAAATAAGCAATATAAAAAATGAATAAATATATATTCGAGCAGCGGAAAAGTAAACAAAGAATTGGTATTTTTTGTTTCAGAGCTTAGCAATTTTGAAATGTTGTCCATTGCAATACGAAAACCTAGAAGAACTAATTCATAGAATAACAAGCTTAAATTAGTCAGCTATATAAAACTTTATACATTGAAATAAATAAATTAAAATCAAACACACAGTATACACCTATTAAAACGCACATACCCACATATTACTCTGACATACACTTATATAAACCTTCACACACACAGACACGACACACCACATAAACACACACATCAATATACACTACATATCTACTCAGCATCACACACATCCACTTTATTATAAATAATGTAAGTAAAGGTAAATAATTAATAAACACCAACATCATTGTATAATCTTTAATATTAAGAAAACACTCCTGTTATTAGTATTATATTATTATAAAAAGAGCCTCCTCTCACAACACAGGGCGACCTTATGTGAGAGCAGTTCAAATATTGCTAAGTATCAGTGTTTCTTGAATAAACGATATTTTCATTTTCATTTAAAAATGCAATATATTTTTTTCATAAAGTTTGTCAAACCTTTATTAATAAAACTGTGTCATAAAGCAGTTTTTCGAAAATTTTGTATGAAAAGTTTTTATTTCAAACGACAAAATCCTCCTTAACACCGTATTACCTAACACAGGTTTATTGGACGTTTATTCATACAGCCCGTATGATTTAAATCTTAAGAATATTCAAATAGTGACAACCCCAATGCACTAATCAAAACTATCTAAAATGACTAAAGCTGAGGCTAAGATAGAGTGTTAAACTAAAATATATAATTAAATTTTACGAAAATTAAAGGGACAGCCCTGGACTGTCTCAACAAAATCACACAAAATGGCGGAGTGTCGATACTGCTTAAGCGTATATATCTACTGTGGCCGCAGCCACAAGCAGGGCTTTGAATACCGTTAAAAAATTGGTATCGTTACTTGCATCGTACGAGGATAACGTTACTAGTAGAGGTAATAATATTTGTTCAATTGTACATGCTGACTTACAGTAAAACCAAAGTGTCAGAATATTAGTCACTCGATCACAGAGTTATAATTTGAATTGAATTGAAATCAAAAATACAATAGGATAATACATAAGAAATACATTATAACAATAAAAATGTCAATAGATAAGTCAAATAGAATTATTTAATTACATATAAAAAATTAGAACAGAATACAATGAACGGATACAAATACAAACATATACAATTAAAAATTAAAATTTACATAATGGAAGGCTTTGTAATAAAGCTGTCCAAAGACGTCTGCAAATATATCGGTGGCCCAGTGTCATGAGCAAGCATATCCCCGATGAGGCGCAGAGCGCGGTGGTGGCATGTGCGGCGTGCCGGGTGTGCGAGGGGGGGCACCACAGAAGGCGCGGTCTGCATCGCGGCGCTACTGTACCCTCGCTGTCCCAACCTAGGCGCTTAGGTAGCCCAACCTAGGCGCCTAGGTAGTCCCACTCTACTCAGAATGTCCGGACTATCAATCTTGTGGCATAAGATTGCCAAATCATCAACTGCATATGCCTCCTGAGTTTGAGAGAGTCCAATCCCACCATACCGGTTACAAATAAAGACGGATAGAGGTGCGGGTAATGGCCGTATTTCCACCGGTATAACCATCGTGCAAGTTTGCGCTGTACCTTTTCGACTATAAGCACGTATTTCTCCTCATAAGGATCCCATAGAATGGCGCCGTATTCGAATTTACTTCACACATAAGCATTGTAAAGTACTGAGGCTACCGCTACCCCATCAAACTGAGATGCATTTCTTATCACAAAGCCAAGCATTTTACTGGCTTTATTACAAACAGAGGTCGCATGCTTATGAAAGTCTAATCTAGAGCCTAATATTAATCCTAAGTCGCGAATTTCGCTTACTTTTTCTATTGGCGCGTCAGCTAGAGTATAGTCAAGGTTATGTGGATTACGTTTAGGTGTGTATGTGATGATTTTGCATTTATTGGTATTAATTGGTAGGTGATTCAGTACTCGAAAACCGCGTCAATGTCTTTTTTTTTTTTTTTTTTATGCTAGAGGCGGACAAACGAGCAAGCGAGTCACCTGATGGAAAGTAATCATCGCTGCCCATGAACATCTGCGAAATCAGAGCCAAAAACTCCTGCAGCCAAACCGTTCCACAGAACTGAGGTACGTGGTAGAAAGTTCCGGGAGAAACGCACAGTACTAGACCGCCATCCATCGAGATGATGAGAATGGAATGACAATCGCTTGCGAGTGGTTCGATGTAAGAATTCGGCCGCAGGGAGTAGATCAAACAGTTCTTCAGAGCACTCCCCATGATAAATGCGGTATAGAATGCTGAGGGAAGCTATGTCCCGCCGCAATGCTAGAGGATCAAGTCGACTAGAGAGAGTCAGGTCACCAACAATTCGAGCAGCCCTACGTTCTACGCGGTCAAACGAAAGAAGTTGGTACTGAGGTGCACCAGCCCAGAGATGGGAGCAGTATTCCATATGGGGCCGAACTTGTGCCTTATAGAGTTGTAACCGATGAGCTGGTGTGAAATACCGCCCCGCTCTATTAAGTACACCAAGTTTCTTTGAAGCTATTTTAGCTTTGTCTTCCAGATGACCGCGAAACTGGACATCGCTCGAAATGTCGACACCAAGGATCCCGATAGAATGCTTGACATCAAGGGGGGTGCCCTCAAAACTGATTGGCACTTCAAAGGGACGTCTTTTAGCGGTTAACGCGCACACTTTCTGTAATGCTTTGCAGTCGGTAATTTTGTTCACTGCCAAACTCATTTTTAAGTCATCCGCGAACAACAAACAATTGAAAGCAACTACACTATCTGGCAGATAGTTGATGAAAATCAGGAAAAGTAATGGTGACACCCACGATCTGGTGTAATACTCCCTGGATTCGAATTTCCCCATACGGACATACTGTCAACGATCACGCAGATAACTTGAGAAAAAATTTACAAGTGCAGGTGTGAAGCCCTATTTTGGCTAACTTATGCAATAAAATATCGTTGTGGACTAAGTCGAATGCTTTCTTAAAATCGAAGTATGCAGTGTCAACCTGTTTACCGTCATCCATATTTAAGTAAATAAAGTCAACATTTATGCATGGTAGGGTGTCAAAGTTATGCATGGTAGGGTGGCCATTTACCGGTAAAAGGTTTTACCGTTAAAAAGTTTTTATCGGTAAATTGTAACGGTAAAATATCATTATTCTTTCATCTCTTTCTTTCGCTTTCATTCGATGCATTCACACTCTGAGTCAGTATTGTAACATAAAAGGTCAGAAACTGGTAGTTTTAGAACCGATTACGCTGCACAATGTGTCCTCCGGCCTCAGCCAGCTTAAAATATTTTTATTGATTCATTTGATGGAGAAACATATTCCTAAGCCAAGAAAAAAACTCCCACGAGCCTAACTATCATAGTTTTTGAAAAAAACCTTTCTGAGTAAAAATACCGGTAAGTTATATTTTTTTGTAATTTATTTTTTTATTATTTTTCTATAGATTAAATAATTGATTTTACACCGTGGCCGAATAGACCTACACCAGCGTCACATTATTAACCAAGCACGAGGAAGCCACGTCTTTGCGTTTCCGAAATATTCGCAAATAAGGTCAAAAACGGATTATTTTTTTCTGATGAATGGTCTTAATAGTCTCAATTTCTTTTAACTTCAAAACATAGCGACATACATGGACTACTTCCACAAAAAAACACAGCTGCTAAAACTGCGGACTTTCGGAGAAAATCATTTTTTTTAAAGTACCGGTTCGGTACCGGTTTTTGTCAAAGTTTTTAAGTCACCTATTAGCAATGTCAAATAAGTACGTTTATTTATCAGCTTTTTTACTAGGCTAATTATTACCGATCAACGAATTATGTTTTAAACTAAAGCCTTCTTTAACTAGGAATGTATTGCCAAAATATTCTCTTCAGTCTTTACTGAAGAGAATATTTTGGCACTATTCTAGTCATGTCTTTACATGACTAGAATAGTGGCGGAAAGGCCGGCCTGGTTCGGTACTGGTTTTGATCTTTTGAGTTAACCGGGATTAACCATTTAGAATAAAACAAGATTTTATAATGCTTACTTAGTTACAAGTTTCGAAAATCGCCTGAATTTATCAAATGTATAAAACAAAGTAAGTTACAATACCCATCTATTGTAATTGTAATGGTAGTGATTAGTTAAAAAAAGTCCAATTGTGTAAGTAAATATGGCATTGATGGATGAAGTTATCTATAGGTTTATAAAACATTCGTGCGATGAACACTAGTGTTTGTTCGGTGTCTGGGTGTAATACTATATGTATTTAAGTATATATTTGTGTTCTTCTGTTGTCTGATATCTGTAACACAAGTGCTTAAGCTGATTCCGTACTAAGTAAGTACGGAATCAGGTCAACGTATGAGATGTACGAATTATTATTATTATAATATTATTATATTCTTTATGACGACCCGTTTGGAACAGTGGTAATGAACGCTGCCTTTGGTCCAAGGGTTGCGGGTTTGATCACCGCACAGTACAAACATTTGTGTGTATGAATATGTCGGTTTGTATTGGTCTGGGTGTTTGTATGTATTATAAGTATGTTTTTACAAAATAAAAGTATTATATGTATATATTGGTTATTCCGCTGTTGATTCTGATATCCGTAACACAGGTGCTTGAGCTACCTATCTTGGAGTCAGATCCATGTATGTGATGTTGTAAAATATATTTATTTATTTAAACGCTGAGTATCACAGCTATTTGCTGGCTTTCCAGAAATGTACGGGCCTATACTCGAAACTGGAATTCAAGACCAAAAAATTAATTGTCAAATCAAATTTTCAGGTTTTGCCAACCTTTTTGTTATGAGAATCTCGCTTTGATATTGTGTCGTCTTTGTGTATGTTTTGTTCTGTCTTGGTTTTAGATGGTGTTTGGTGCAAAACTCAATTAAAATAAATATTAAAAGGATTTAAACTCGCCACACCGGTCAATAACCACAAAAATAACGTGTCTCTGTAATTACTCGACACTGGCAGAGTTATTATGTGTTCGCCACGGGCAACACCAGTAGCAGCCACTGATATAAAAAAAAACCTTTTTGTTATATGCTTCATTACATGATAAGGATTTTTTCTAAAAAATAAATATAGAAACTTAATTACAACTTTATTTTAACTCAACTAACATCGGCAAAATGTATTGTAAAGAACTTAAACAAATTGAATTACCCATGAACACCCACGAACAGACATTATGGAAAAGTTAAATAAAACCATTTTATAATTAATTGTTCTGTATAATCTTCATCTCCGCCATCACTAATGTCAGAATCTCTGACTACGAAATCTGAGCCGGTCAGTTGTATAAAAAATCTTCACCACTCCTTTAATTAATTCGTTTTTGCACGTTTTAGATTTTAGGCGTTATAAAGGTAAATAACTCGTAAGGAAAATTGTCAAGTAATATTTTGACAAAATAGGTAGTCATCAGTTGAAGTCAGTCAAAGTCTCAGCCTACGGATTCTGCCGAGACCACTTTTAACGAAATCGCAGGTTTTAATACTCTCATAGGTCCTAGCAAGTAATTCACCTGACAACTCATTCAACAACACATAATAGCAGTGTTAAAAACGAAGTAATTCAATGATTCTTATATTAGTATCACTTTCCTGCACTAACTGCACGAAACAACATCATGTAAGTTTAAATGTTGTACCAAATGTTAGTAGCACCTAAGGTGACACAAGCTCAATACCAGCGTTACTACCTAACATTTCGGATTATTAAGTTTTTAATAAAGCGTCTTGTATTAATGGGAAAATAAGTAAATAAAATTACTTCTTCACATTAAAGAATTGAAATTACCAATAAATAAATTATGTCAGCGTATGTTTTTAGAAAATAGGTATGTCCCATTGTCCGATCATTTTATTGCAGTGGCAACATAGTTAGTTAGTAGCTTTTTTGGTCTTGAATTCCAGTTTCGGGTATAGGCCAAGCACAATTCCTACACTACGAATCTGATTGTGATGTGGTGGGGGTAATGATTCTTGATTGTGATCTGTGTGGTTGTGTGATTGGGCGTGTTTGTGGGACTTAAGGCTATGAATGAGAGAATATGTGTGCCTGGTTAACACCTCGTGAATTTGATGGAGTATCATCATCTATTTGGAGAAAATTCCTTACAATACTACACGTATTTAAATTAGCAGCTTTCTGTAACAGGATGTATGTATACTGTTGTAGGTTAAGTTTATTGATTGAGTGATGTAGTTGGTGTGGAATAAATATTATAATCATACGACAAACCAGCTTACGTCTGCCACGCTCGTTATAAACTATAATTAAAACATCGAATTAGATTTTCAATCAAAGTCGACTAGTTACATGAATATTTTTCAAGGTTAATTCGCTATCAGGTAAGGGCGCAGGTAAGCACAAAACAACAAATACAATCAAATTCTTTATTAGGTGCAAGCTCTTTGACACAAGGTGGCCATTAGCTATCTCGCTTGCACATGGACAAATAGTAAGCCAGTTGCCAGTCTTCGATAGTTTGTGTAGTGTGTTTGTATTGACGTACTTACTATTCTGCGACCACGCTAGCTTAAACTGTTTCTGTTTTTTTTCGTTTGGTTGTTACAGTCATCCCTGTTGATTTTCTGTTTTTGATATTTCTTTTCTCTTTAGTTGGGTTTTCGTTTTTGTGGTAAGAAGATCATACCAAAAAAAATGTTTTAGTGATATGTGTCGTATGATAATAAATGTCACGAGCCCGATAATTGGGCTCTAAATGTGCGCCGCAAAAGAAGAATTGAAATTATGATATCAATCAATGAATATAAGTCAATAAAAAATCAGTAACCGGGTTTCTATTAAGATCAATAAATCAAACAATAAATACAAGAAATCATCCGCTCTAATATGACCTCAAACATGATCGTGCCAAAATTGATGTTATTAATTTACTTATTTGCCGAAATTTAACAATCAATGGCTTTTTACTAAGGTTTTTTTATCATTGGTGAAAATATTTATTGTGACGGTAATTGTTCATTAAGTAATTTGTAATAACAGGCTAAGTTTAATTTTTAGAACCACTGTCGTAAATCATGTTTATATTGATGTTTGCAGGTGTGCAAGAGTAGGTAGGAATTGGGGGTTGCTGGATCAACAGAGCTCCACGAACCTCTATTCCTCTTTCTATTCATTTATTCTACTATTCAAGTATTCAATCGTTCAAGTTTTTCAACTTGAACGATTGAATACTTGAAAAGTAGAATAAATGAATGGAGGAATAGGGGTTGCTGGAGATCTGTTGATCCAGCAACCCCCAATTCCTACCTCTAGAATGATTGAATACTCGAAAAGTAGAAAAATGAATGGAGGAATAGGGGGTCATCCTCAGAGCTCCAGCAATCCCTATTCTTTCATTCATTTATTCTACTTTTAAAGTATTCAATCGTTCAAGTTGAAAAACTTGAACGATTGAATATAGTTTTCTCATTTAGGTATTTATATCTAATGTAAGTATGTACCTCTTTGTCGACTGTTTTATTTTAACTGATTGATGAGACTCTTAATGAATAAATACAGGAAATAAAACAATTTATAATATAATAAGGTATAATATTTTATTGCTATTAAAATTCATTTACTGACAGTATTCAAGATTCCATTTTCTCTACACCACTTATTCAAACAGAATAAATTTTTCAAAGCACATATTTTTTCATGATATATACAACTTATAATATCTGAAGAACTTGAATATTGATCATATAATGTAACTAAACTAGGGCAATTTCTATCTTCTAAATTATACACTTTGTTATTTTTATCAAACATTTCTTTTAGCCACAAAACTTTTTCACATCCTTTAGTTAATATGAACTTATTTCTTAAAAAATCACATAATTATTTTTTATAACAAAAGTAAGGCGTTATTCCTTCGCCCCAAAAATATCCTCTATTTTTTTCTAACCAGGCTACTTGCAATCGTTCTTTTTTTGTTAAATCATAAAATGGATACGGCGGTTTTAATAACAAAACGAATGCACGCCTATCGCATAGGACTGCTATTTCTTTTGGAATGAACTGGTTTTGTTCGTTCTTGAAACCTTGTACATCCACGATCACATTCATGATAGTTTTCTTACGATGTTACTGAGAGGTTTGTATTCGAAAAGCTTATCATTTATTATCAGGCAATATGCAGTTGTATTATCTGGTATCTGCTCAGAACATTCTATTTCTATCCGAACATCAACAGGGCCAGTTTTGATTGAGTCGTTTTGTCTTGAGCAATCAATTATGAACAATGGAGCGTGTGACTTAAATTGAACTAAATCAAGCAACGGATCGACCCCAGCGTTGTAATAAGACTGACGAAAGTTAGCGTACATCTCGTATAATATACCATATTTATTCTCATCAAATTTCAGATTAAGTGAGTCATATGGAAAATATTGTGAATTTAAAAATAGTTTTAGATTGGTAACTTTACAATGATCAAACATCGATGAACTTTTAGCAGTATTAAATTTTCTATTGGTTTGTAAACCAAAAATTACGTATCTTGGTTTTTCTAACTGAGAAGCAGTTTTAACTGACCATGAATGCTTAGTAGTTTTTGGTAATAATGGATATTCATATAAGTCCCAATTTCTAAACGTTAACTGAATAGGGCGATCTTTTTCTAAATGCTTAAGTAACATCAATTTATTGCGATCAGCTACTTTTATATGAGGGACACGCCATTGAATTTTTTGAATGTCTATTTGTATCTTATCACCATTATCTAAAATAACACAATTTGAAACCGAACTGCTTCTATGTAATATTAGTTCATGCCTACGATTTATTATAATTTTGTTATAATCTTCTGCAAATCCCAATATTTTATTTAAGGGTATAACAGCACTAATATGACTCTCTTTCACTTTAGTGCCATTTAAATTCCATCCCCATACTGCTGCAGCTTTATTTTCACCTTCATTCATAGAGACGAATGATTTGATCGTAGTAGTAATTCCAGCGTTCTTTATACGATCTATTTCAACACCATTTAATTCATATCGTATATCTTGAAACAGATACAAGAGTGGGTTGTTGATAAAATGTATTTCTTTTTTCACTGCTGGGTCTTTACCAATCACGTGTGCGTAGCCTTCTAAGTAGATAGAGCTACCCGAAGGAAGTACATATGTATCTTGTTGGTGAATAGGTATTCTTATTTCGTCATTATCTTTAAAGCTGTTGCTATATGGATTATAACTATGAATTTCATGGCTCTCAATCGAATTATCATAATGTGGTAGATCTGTGATTTGTAACATTTTGTAACTTAAATCCAAGATTTTTTAGGAATCTTTTATTTTCTTTAGTAATTTTGTTAGTTTTCCCAACACCAAGACGTTTGACTTCTTCCAATGTACAATGTGAAATACCATGTTTTTCTTTTGTAATCGGGTTTTTATAATAAATGATCATGATACTTTTTTTAAACAAAAATATTTAAAAATTAGTAAGTATAGCGTAAATTACTCTCATCTACCTTCCGAGATAGACAGGCAAGCAATGTGCTTAGACTCTGCTGTTTTTGCCTATATATTTCATCTACACCTAGTTAAAGAAAATTAAAGACTTTTTAACTTTTCTTTATTTTTGTTCCAAAATGACTTTAAAAACTTTAAGCATAAATGTCCACAGTTGTATAAATTATTTCTTTGTAAATTATCATAGTTATATTGCATGTTTGATCCTAAATATTTTATTAATTCTTTTGGTGGCTTTAAGTTACCGTAACTATCAAAATATTCAATGTAATGATTTAATTTTCCATAGGCTACCCAATGAGTTCCCGAGTTTTTAGAACTGTCGAGATTTACGACACCACATTCTATTTTGCAAGGTTTACGTGGTAGACCATCTCTCATAAATACACCTCGAAAGAAAGGGATATCATAAGAATAGTTCATAATATCAATATTTGTTAGAGCTCTTTTGGGTAGCCTAGTGTTTAGTTTTTTTTCTTAGTAACATAAATTCCTAGTCCGTTTTTGTACGGCTTTAAATGTAATCCTTTACCAATACACACAGCTTCCATTTGCTTATTATGCCTTTCCATTTCTGATAGCTGTTTTTTAGCAATTTTATATGCATTAACGGCCTTTGCGATTCCGGCAGCTCCTCCAACCAAACTACCCGCAGCAGATAAGCCAGCAAAAATCGGTATTAAAGGAAGAAATCCACCAGTTTTAGGTACAGGTATAATTCTTGGTATGTTGATTGACGAATCAGATGCTAAGTCTTGGGCTGCGGCATATGCCAATTCCATTAAAGCCTTTTTACACTTAGGTTTTATGTTCTTAATGTGTTTTTTGGTACGTGAAACCACATTCTTAAAAGTTTTCTTCAAACTTGACTTTGCAGATGTAACATTTTGTTTCTTCTGATTGTTTGAATATTCTTTGTTACTCTTTTGTTGTATGTCAATAAACTTACTTAATCGATTTTTTTTCATTTTATTAAATTTTAAAATAATAATGTTGCTTGCAATGGTCTTTACCGTTTTAAAAACTGATTAGAAATGAAGAAAAAATTATGAGTAGTGACTTAAGTAGCTATATGATCAGCAATATTGATATCTTACATTTTTATAACACATTTGATTTATCAATCCAACTGTTCTCGCTTGCGGGAAGACCAAGCCATTTGACATATACAGTGTTTCCTTTCTTTTTTAAAACTCTTTCAACTAAGTAAACATCGTGATGTCTGGTCTTTTGAAGTTCCTGTACATAAAATGCTCCGAGTATTGGACGAGATTTAGAGTCTTCTAGTAAGTAGGTTGTAGGGCTAGTTTCTTGCACTCTCGTGATCTTAAATATTTCCGTGGACCAATTGGGTGTATAACCTTTATCAAAACAAGCTTTATGCTTGCTTATTCTCACATAATCACCAATATTAAACTTTTTACTACTTTTTACTTTTTTAGAAATTGCAAGTTTGATGTACCTTTGTATTACTTTTGCTTTATTGTCATGAGAAATCGTTGCTGGAGGTTGACCGATAGTTCTATGTTTAGCATTATTATACTCATCAATAATTTTTTTTAGCGTTCCATTATTCCATTTGTAATTCCCATTTAACTTAAATTCTTTGTAAAGTTTACTTTTTACAGTTCTAATGAATCTTTCAATGATTGAAGCTTTTTTAGTAGAAAATGTGGAATAATGATTTATGTTTACTTTATTCATTATGGTTTTGAATTGGTCATTATAAAATTCTTTTCCAAGATCAGTCTGCAGATTTTTTGGAATACGTCCATTTTTTAATAATCTTTTGAAAGCTTGGCAGACGTGCTGTTTATTCTTTTGCTTTAGTCCGATAGCCCAAGCAAATTTTGTGAAACAATCAATAACTGCCAGTATATATTTATTACCGTTATTTACTTTAGACATCGCTTGCATATCTATTAAATCTGCTTGCCAAAGGTCATCTATATCTTTAAGTATGACACTTCTTCTGGGATAATTAACTCTCGCAGTTTTACAGATTTCATTTACGACATCTGCTTTGCTCATAATGCTTGTCTAATTTGCCTGCAATTTCTCTTATATCAATGATTTTTTCAACTTTCTTTATTCTTCGTGCTAAATTTTCAATCAAGTTGTTCAGGTTCACCAATTCTTGTAAAATTTTTGATTTATATTCACATTCCTTGTAAATGCTATGGGAACATAAGGATTCACCTGACGATATCACAATCTTATTTTTCACATGTATGTCATTATTTTGCTTTTGTGTGACCTCAACCTCATTATTGAGTTTATCAACATTCATGATCTGTGTTCTTTATGTTACTAATCATTAATATGTAATGCTAAGCTTTTTATTCTCTTATAATGCCAGCTTCCGTTAGTTCTTCAATTATTGATAATATTTCATTATCGTGATTAGTGTTACCAGCATTCTTAGAAGCTATCAACAGTTTAAGCCTTTCTATCAGTTCGTTGGGATCATCCCAGAAAATGTAGTCTGTATTACTTTTATATTTCTTATATTTTGGTATGTAACTACCACCCCTTTTTATAGTATTCGAATTTCCATACTGCTCAGAAAACAATGGTTTTATGATTTGACGATATTTTAAACCTTTGTCGCCCTTCAATTGACCATTCGGATCAAAGTTTCTCTTATGAGCATTGGTATGATCAAGTATGTCTTTATAGAATGTTTTGTCTTTTTCATTTATAATTTTGAGATTAGGCTTTTTGCGCAGAAGTAGTTCTTTTAGACCTGGTGTTAATTCATAACGTCTATCACCAATAGTCACAACGTAATGTTTGTTTGTTTGCGATGCATTACTGGTAGAAGAAAATGATACTTTAGACTTTCCTATCATCAAATTCTTGTTTTCACTGCGTACCCCAAATGGTACATTTATATTACTATTATTATAAATATCCATTACTTCTTCCTTTTTAAGTGACATGAGCGTATCATTTAAACTTTTATAAGGACTTTTATCATCATCATCATCAGTATAGTCATAGTATTCTGAACTTTCGTTGGAGTTTGTTGGATGGATGTTCTTGCTAAAGTTTTCATAGTCTAAAGAAGAATTTCGATCTTCCATTATGCCATGATTATTCATATCAATGGATACATTGAGGGTTGGTTTATCTTCGCCATTAGCTTTTATTATTGTTTCCAAATTATCTGTGATCGGTCTAAATACCTTTTTAAATTTCAAACTAGCAGTATCTTCTTCACTTCGGATTTCTTTTATTTTTTTCTTTATATTGTTTACTGATTTAATAAGTTGTTTTTTTATATCCGTATCCATTATTTTGACCTGGTACGCAACCACTGTTTGCTGATATTCAGATGCTATTAACATTTTTTCGGACATTTATATCAATATATACATTTAATATTCTCATTTTAAAAATAAATATATGTATCAAAGCCTTGTCTGTATCTTCCTTTATTTAGAGCACAATCTTTATTTATGGTTAAAAAGCTAAATCGCTCTTGCCATATGGTTTTGCAAAGGTTTCTAAATTCCCGCCAGCCAATATCTGTATTTACATGTTCATTATAGATGTGTTTTAAATTAATGTCATCTTGCTTAAATATAATCAGGAGATTGACATTGTCGCGAATTAATTGTTTAGGTATTTTAGTATACGTTTGTGACAGATAAAAACAATCGAGCTGTCTATGTCTACCCATAGAAAAATAATTACGTATATTTATTTGGTTTTCACATGCAACGTCATCAAATATCATTATTGAGTTTTTCAAAGCATCTTTTGGGGAAATCACGTCTTTGTTATCGTTGAAAATGAATAATTTTGCATGAGGAACTTGTTCCATAACTTGTTGTAAAAAAACGTATTTCGGTTGAAACGCCGTTTTTGAATATAAATATATTTGTCTGAATTTAAGACCATTTTTATGTAGTAGTAAGTTAAGCATAATATTAGTTTTCCCACAATTCGAAGGACCACATATTACACTTCGGATTGTGTTAGGTAAGAGAGTACTATGTATGACTTTATGTGCATTATTTTCTATTTTAATATTATTTATTTCTAAAGTGTGAGGTTGTTTGATGAACTTCATTGTGAGAATGAGTGTAAAGTATTTTACACTCCTTTATATAGGTAGAGGGTATTCAATGTATTTCCAAATGAAACAGTATATTAGGTTATATATCATTTATTAACTTTTAAAGCATATTTTATAAAACGAATTATAATATTGTATTGCAATTCCGGTCATAGTATTAATATTTATCATGATAGTAATTATAAGTACATTAATTTTAATGAATACAAAACACTTATTTAAAAACTTAATGCTAATACAAAGGAATCTTTACATTGTATGAATTATAAATACATTTTAAAACGAATTAAAATATTGTATTACAATTACTCATATTATTCATATTTATTTCTTTATTATCATTATATTCATTATTTTTCTCGCATCCCAATTTATTACCTACTTATTTATATTCTCGTGTTACAATTTTTACCTACTTATAAATTATACATATTTATATTTAGATTGCTAATATCTCACTTATTATGTACTTATTATGTATCCGGGTATTCAAATCAATGACGTTTACCAATAAATATCGAAAAGATACAGATATCATTATGAAACGAATCAAAATATTGTATCATAATGACCCCATGGTAAAGTATGAATTCCATCTTTCTGGATCTGTCTTTTGTCGTCATTCTTGTCAAGAAGTTTCTTGTTTATCTGTTGCGTATATAGCACATGCTTTATAGATCTTATCAATTTCATGTTACATCTTGTATCAGTGTTTTTAAAAAGGGTTTCTTTGTAATCAGACATATTCAAACTATCAGTTACTGATTTCGTTATACCTTTCGCCTTTTTGATATTTAAATTCTCACTTTTGATACTATATAACTTCGCTCGAAGACCAACGAATTCACTAATAATACTACCACCCATCTCATCTTTAAATAATCCAGGTACTTTCTCATTTCTCCTCGGTATATGATAAATATTATTTACAGTATAAATTCACTAGTATTCGAATTGTGAAATATTATTTCGCATATCTTCATAAAAAGTCATAGTAATATCAAAACACAACAAATAGCGTATCTGTGTAACAAAGCTGTACTCGATCCTTATAATCTCTTTGATAAAAGATAATGGAATCGAAAATATGATGCTTAGCATATTCTAAAAACAGAAAATCGATGTATGAGGGCTATCCAGAAAGTAATTACGTTTTCGTTCTGTGTCCGCTAGGGGCGGGCTAGCGGGGCCATCTTGGGGTCAGAGCGTCTTGCGCAGCTCAGTCGGAATTCTAGCAGTGCTAGTGAGAGTTTCGTGCTGTGCCTGTTCAGATACTGTGACGGGTTTAAATGTCTGCGTTATTGAAAATCCCGCGAAGCCTGCGGAGGTGCGCTGCAGTAATAAGTGTCTGACTGCCAAAAAAACGTTAAAAAGGCAACTGTAAAGAGGCACTACAATAAACTCTGAAAGGTAATGCCAAACTCTCCAAAAACTCAGAAAAGCAATTCAAAACAAGCGCAGAGGAATGTTGAGCTCTAAGCTCTTGTTGATTCACGACAACGCCCGGCCCCACACAGCAAATGTCACTCGTAAAGTTCTTGAATCTTTTAAGTGGGAGTTGTTTCCTCATCCGCCGTACAGTCCCGACCTGGCACCGAGCGACTTCCACCTATTCCCAGCAATGAAGAAGTGGCTGGCTATGCAGCGTTTTGATGACGACGCACAGCTGCAAGAAGAGGTAACGAAGTGGTTGAAGGCGCAGGCGGCCGAATTTTTCGACGAAGGAATTTCCAAGCTCGTACATCGCTACGATAAATGCCTTAATTTGTATGGTGACTATGTAGAAAAGTAGTATTTGAGTGTGGCTTTCATCTGTATATAATAAAATTTGTTTCCTATACTTTGTTTTTTTTTTATTCCAAAACGTAATCTACTTTCTGGATAGCCCTCGTATATTGGTTTATCCATTACACATTTTTCATGGTTTAATTGTATTGCCACAAAGTTTTCAGAAAAAATGGTTATGCTGTTCAGGTTCGGTTTCGCGATTAACTTTTCAGCAGATATATACTTATTTGTCTTATTTTCATCATCTACCCATCTAGTCACTAATTTAACATCGACTTGTTTTCGTTTATTTTCAATGGTTTTTCCAAAAATTGAATTATTCAGTAATTTAAAAAAATCTTTTTCAAATGTAGTTTTTGATAATTGTCTAAGAGAAGTGTTAAGATCAATGTACGGTTTCAAAAAACTTTCTTGTCTGAAGCTAAGTATGCGATGTATTTTCACTAATATAAGCCCATGCTCTATACATTGCTTCAAATGTGTATAATGAATGACATAATTAAATTTATCGTAAAGGTTTGCGATTAATTTCTTACTTCGCCCTTCAAGAGGTACCATTTTCTCCATAGCAAAAGGCAAGTCTTGATGAACTTTATGCAAATGATCTGGGTATAATAAGTCAACTTCTAAAATGTATCCATAGTCACTGTTATCACGGATATTCATCAGATCAAAATTATTAATTTCTTTGGGTGATAAAAATTTGAACTCTGAGATAGGAATTTTTTTTGTCATCGCATAGCCATATAAATTATTGCAATCTAAATATACTAGGTAAGATGACGGTTGAGATTCGTCGTAGTCCGGCAAATATTTATTGTGAGCTGTGGCATGTCGTAATGAGCACTGTGCAAGACCTCCACGTATACCTTTTTCAAGCATTTGATACATTTCTATGTCATGAATTAGTTCTAATTGAATATTAGTATGAAAAAGCATCGCATCCCAACTCAAACTTGGTGATGTAATATAATAAGCAGGATCAAGTTTGTAGTGCAACAAACTTACGTTCCTAAATTTTTCAAATACATCACATAATAGTAATACATCTGTTTTCATGTATAAATCTGTATATTCACCGAGATTTTTTATATTGAAGCATTTCCATATTTTATTAGCATATTCATAATCGCAGTCTGAAATATGTGATTCATTCAAGGAGTTATAAAAACTTGACTTCGTAGGAAGCTGTGTTTCATCAAATTTCGACCAACTATTGATATAATCATATGGATAGATGCCTTTCTTTTGAAGTAAACTGAAATGTTCTTTATTAGTAAATTCATGAGACAAATTAATAAAATCATTTTCATCCAAACTTTTACTCAATTTGTCTAGGCTTGAATTTAAAAACTGATAGGAATCTATGAATTTAAGTTCAATAGGTCGTTTACTGTTTCCCGATTCAATAACTTTTGTAATAGAAAGATACTTTTCTTTCGATTTAGGAATTATTTTAACAGTGCCTCTGTATTTCATTAATTCTTCGATAAACAAATGTAAGTCATAACCAGATAGGTTGTGAAACACTACGGGGATGAAGCGGCATACTCTATGCATCAAATTGCAGTGTGAGTGAGCCGCTCCTCTAAACATCCCTGTTATGTGGTCATGGTCACGCACTTTGTCATCGAGCAATACTTCGCAACATATATGACATATATTGACTTTTTGATACTCAGTTTCTTGATCAGCTGTTAAAGGTAACATAGGTTTTTTATCAAATAAAATATTATTAATGAATTCGGCATCTCTTATTAATGATTTTATGAATACTTCAACACAATCAATACCCCTGTACGTGACATATTTATTTAAGTTTTGATCATGCGAGCAACAAATATAGTATCCGAAACTACATGGTTGATGTTTTTTCGAAGTGTTAACGAATTCAGATTTCTGTTCTTTAAAATCTAATAAGAGACATTCAAAATCAGCATATATTACAAAGTTGATTTTTTGCTGTCTTTCATAATGATTGAATTTTAATACAGACCCCTTTTTTGGCAAAATACTTAAAACTCCATTACATTTATGAGACTGATACTTTAATTTACTTGTAAAAAATTGTAAACAAGATTCACATAAAATTAATTTATCTTTATGCTGTGTTATTTGTCGTTTCACTAATCGAGTAAGATCTTTGATCAAGCAGTAATGTCCTTTATTTTCACGCTCAAAATATAATAGATTAAAATGATCAATTTTTCGGTTTTTCGTCGAATATAGAGGTCCAGTAATACAGGATTTATTGTTTAGACCATATACATTAATACTTATATCAGGGTTATTGCTTTCAAATAGTCTGATATCTGCGAATGAAGGCGGGAAACACATCCCTGTTATATTAAAAATAGAAGAATAATGTGGATACGACTGTATTCTGCATACATTATTCTTTGCCGGAAAAAGACCGGCAGCTATACTCCAAAGAAAACAATAATTATCGTTATTCTGTATATTAATACAACATTTTAATGCTTTAACAGATTTCGGCAATTCAATGTAAGTTCTGCCTTTCATGGGACTGTACTTATTAATATTTATTTCTAAATGACTGATACGGGTTAAAGTCCAACCTGATACACAGTGTTCGAATTCAGCTAGTCTAGTTTCAAAATTATCTGTTAAATTTGAGAACAGTTCAGTTAATTCAGTGGACTGATAAACGATTTCATATTTTGTATTAAAAGATTTTATTTGTTGTTCATTTGATTTTGGTAACATGAAATAAGCAAATAATTCAAAATTTATCTTAATACAGGTATGCTTCTTTAATGAAATTTCTATTAATTTTATAATATCGCTTTGACCGCTACTCAGAAACGCCTCAACTGTGAGGTACTCGACTTTCTTAGAGGGGTTTAATCGGAAAGTAATCAATCTGTTTTTAAATGCAGTGGCAATAACATCAATATTATTAAATTCAGTTTTTATTAAACTATTCGATTTATGTATATTCGTTTTCAAATGATATCTGTATTCGTTTCGAGACATTTCAATTTTACATTTATCGCATTCAATTTTTTCATTCTTATTATCAGTATACTGTGAGAGATGAGCTGAACGCGTTGGAGCTGAGGAAATAAAAAAAAAAACAAAATTAATAATGTCCATGTATTTTACTTTATTACAAAAGCATTAAGATATTATTAAAAACATACATAAATAAATCATAATACATATCCCGAATAATAACAATGAACTTAAACCTTATAATATTTTTAAATAGTGGAGTAACCACTAATGATGTCAGGTCGACAATTTTTAAATTCTTGTCGAGTTGATTTAATAAATTCAGTAAGATGCATCCATGCTTCGGTGTCTGAATTTGTTTGATTTTTAATTGTAATTATTGCATGTCGCCACCTATTCATGGGTTGTATGTTTTTAATTTCATCCGATTTATAAACTTTCAATTCAATGTAGTGTGACCCATCCTTAGCCGAATCAGTTTGTCGAGAAACGCCTTGAGCCACTCTTTTTGTAAAATATGAACATATCTTCGGTAGTTTTTTACCCTGTTTCCCGGCCATCTCGAAATGTTCATCATCACTGTCGCTTCCGAAGACATCTTTTGCGGAGGCTTTGGAATGTGACCCCTGCGGTGCGTTGACACTAGCGGTGGCGGTAGTGGCGGCAGTTTTAGTTTTCTTTAACGCCGGCTCCTCAGCCATACGATGCGCTCGTGACTTCTTTGAGACAGGAACTGGTGAATCGAAACAATTATAAATTAGAGGATTGTGGTCATCACACTTCATAAACATCGAGCATTGCCGTATTTGTCGTTGTGATGCTTTAATAAATTTAATAAGATGCATCCACGCTTCTGTGTCATAATTGGAGCTATTTTTTATGATTAAGTCAGCGAGACTTTTATTTTTTGTCTGATAATTTATTTCTTTTCTAGCAGAGTTGTATATCTGTAGGCTAATATAATACATTCCAACTTTCGCTGTATTTTTTCGTATGCTGTACGCTTTAAGATATCTCTGCGTAAAGTATGAATACATATTATTATTATATCCCTGAGTATTACCTTGTGGAGGAGAGTTGTTCACATCGCTCTCATCTTCGCTATCGGTCCCAAAAAGCTCGTACGATGAATTTTTGTGTGTTGTAGCGGGGGCTACAGCCGTGTTCTTGCGCTTGTTTCTTGACTCTTTCGAAGATCCAGTGGGTGCAGACGCAGGTAGACGTTGCTTATTGCTTGACTTGTGGTAATTGGCTTGGTTTGAAGTCGACGGTTCGACAAATTCGTCTTCAGAAAAGTCCGGGATATGGCGAGCTGCAGACCTGAAAAAAAAAACAAGTTTAATAAAGAAAGCATAAAAATGTAATCGGCGTGATAAGTGACAAAAGTGAAGAATGAACTTGATGAATACTTATTTGAATCGATGAATACGTAACACATTAATTGATTGAATAGAGACACGACGTTCAATAAATTACGTGAAAATATCAAGCGATTAAAAGTAGGGCTAATGAATTGATTTATGTAGGTACTTACATTTTGCGTCACTCGATGTTTGATGAAGAATTTTTGGAGGTAAAATTGCACTTAGTGAATTGCACTGGACTGTAACATTTCTCCGCCTCATCCCGGCTTAAATACCCTCATTATGACGTAGACCGATTCCCATATTTGTAAAAAATCAACGTGTCAAAAAAAGCATCCGTAAAAGAAATTGCAGCATCAACAAAATCCCTATTTTAGACCAAGTCCTGTCCCTTACTACGAGCTCGTAACACAACTCGAATGATATTGTTGAAGTGAGACGTCGCTATATACAGCTGTATAACGCTATCTCTTTTGACTCAACAAATTTCTTCAGTGATGAGTTGCTAGTCATTAGTAAGGTGCGCTCATTATAATACAAAGTTACTTCTTGCAATTGTTCTGCATTAAAGTACAATTTTAACCAACTTAATAGCATATACATAAAGACTAAAATTGCACATTCATTGCAGAATTCTTACACACATGTTTTGATATTCTATTTGGTACTTTGGGATGGGGCACAACATAATTTTATTACTGTTTTTACGCAGATACAATTTAAAGTTCAAAATCGTCTTTATATTACGAAGTAGGTGCTAATATTACACTATAAGTGTATAGCGCGATGTGCTGTTGACTTTACATGGTTGTGACAAGTACAGTATACTATTACGTTTTCACCTCAAAATTGTATACATTAAGGTTTGAAATCAATTAAAAAAAAAAAACTTAGCAAGCAAAATAGAAAACGTATAAAACCGTCATAATACCAACCAGTAAAACAGTTCTAAAGCGGTCGTCAGTCTATTTAAAACAAATTTTCGTCGAACTTAAAAATGGCGGTAAGTAGAACCTTTCCCATTTTCTATTAAACGTTTAATTTTAATTTTAAAAGTATCAAACAACATGTTTTTGTATATTTCTGATAAATAATGTACTTATTCTTGTTACAGGAAGCCCCCGATTTTGATATTAGCTACTCACCGCTTCCAAGTGATCAACTGAGACAGAATGTGATGAACTACTTAGAACGGGAGCGACCACTCATAATAGACGAGCCGAATAACGTCATCGGTTCTGTCCATGGCAGCAATAACATGAAGAAAAGAAAAGCAACTGAGGATATATATTCATCATACATTAAGAGACCATGCAGGGGTCCAAGGTCTAAGATAATAAGGCTGCAAATATTTGACTGTGATAAATTAAATTACACCAAAAATTTTGAATGTGATTGTAAAGCAGATATTTGTGCACAGCATGTAGTTGACTACACTTTCACAGATGAAGTGTATAAGTGTGCAAAAGATTTGTTACATAAAATACATCGAAAGCTAACGTAATTTTAGTGTAGAAAAATACGAGTAATAAATTACTTTTAAAACTGAAATCCGTCATTCTTATTTAATGCCTTTTTCAATATTAGTTGGCACTTTTACATACATTGTTCATATCAATTGTATGGAATATCCATTGATTCGATATTTTATATCTGATGCATTCATAAAAAATTTTTTTTCACTTAACAGAATATTGACACATGCATGAAGTAGAAAAATATTTTTAATAAATATTTTGTAACGAATGAGATACGACTCGCACTGCAAAAATAGAACTTATTTCTCAGACATAAGAATGGTATTAAAATAGACTCTGTGTTAAGCAGTATTGGGCTGTAAGTCTGATACCATAGCTTATATCGTAGCACGTAGCCTTGACAGTAAGTGCTGAGTTTGCTCGTAGCAGTCGTAGCAGTCGTAGCAGCTGTAGCACAGAACCGGCTGTACCCCGCAGTCATTCTCCGGCAACCGATCTGAACACTTATAATGAGTTCTTATTTCCGCGCAAATTAATTCAGTACTAAATCAGCAGTGTAAGTTCCTTCGGACTCCAAGTCTGACAACCATTCCTCCCAAACAGTGATGACCACCATGACTGAACACATAGGTAACCGGTATAATGACTCCTCTTTTGACAGTGTTATTTCAGTGTGTAGTTTTTACCAGTAATTCGTGTACTACGCAAAATTAACGTGTGACGTAATACCACGATTCTAGAAATAATCGGTGTCTTCGCCATTATTTTTTGAGTCCTTGCGGTACCTATTACTACGATTTCGTGTATAATTTGTAAATTTTTTTCATATGCCTAATTATGTTTACACATATGTTACTCTTTGTGTTACTTATATCAGCCTATCCTTCCTTTATTTATAAATATTTATTTCGTTTGTAATATGCTTGAACTTTTTGTACTCGGAAATAATCATATACTTATCTCAGTGTACGTACTCATGTAACAAGTAGATTGCGTCATCACGGCCTGGTGATCGAGCGGGTTCAGCTTACACAGCGCATTCCTATGTGCCTCGACGCACTGTCTAAGACGTTGTTAAGCGTGAATGTAAACATTTGATAGTTACATTGTATGATAAATATTCAAGTTCTTCAGATATTAAAAGTTGTGTTATATCATGAATATATGTATGTGATTTAAAAATTGTATTTGTTTGAATAAATGGGTAGAGGTAATGGTATTTTGAATTCTGCCAATAAAATGATTTTAATTATAATATAATAATATACTTAATAAAAAAATCTCGTTTTATTTCCTATGTTTATTAACACTCTTAATCAATATTCATTAGTTCAAGTTCCACTATTCATTAATTCATATGAATCACTGAATACTTGAAAACAAGAATCGAGTAAGTAAGTATTGAAAACTTGAAGGATTGAATACTTGAAAAGTAGAATAAATGAGTTCCATCAGAACCCTCCATTCATTTATTCTACGTTTCAAGTACCCATTCAATTGTTCAAGAGGTAGGAATTGGGGGTTGCTGGATCAACAGAGCTCCAGCAACCTCTATTCCTCCATTCATTTATTCTACTGTTCAAGTATTCAATCGTTCAAGTTGAAAAACTTGAACGATTGAATACTTGAATAGTAGAATAAATGAATAGAAAGAGGAATAGAGGTTCGTGGAGCTTTGTTGATCCAGCAACCCCCAATTCCTACCTACTTGCAAGAAAAGTGTAGGCAATTTATTATTTCAAAACAATTGTTTATCCTCAAATTTATTTTCTATTATTTATACTACAAAACGCAACAAACAGATAATAAACAATAGAAGTGCGCCACGACACACCGGCATATCCACCGCTATGTTTATCTTATCTTCACTGACGAAAATATATTTTGTTTTGGTAATAGGTACGTACTTCGACACCTTAGGTAGGTGTCGAAGAAGGCCTACCTTAAAGGCTTATTTCAGGTTTTTCAAACAAATACTTTTTACACCGTTGTTACAACCAAATAGCCGTTATTTTAAGGTCCATTTATTTAGGAAGGTGTTTTTGGAAAAAGTGGTAACGGTCGCTTTTGCTTGACTTCAGAATGTCAACTTTAAAATATTATAAATGTGTGAATATAGTCACGATTGGTATATTTTTATACTCAGTGTTAAACATTTTTTAAATAATTCGTTGGTCAGTTTTAACAAATACAAAAGCTGATAATTAAACGTACTTATTGGACATTGCTAATAGGTGACTTAAAAACTTTAACAAAAAACCGGTACCGAATCGGTCCTTTTAAAAAAATGATTTTCTCCGAAAGTCCGCGGTTTTAGTAGCTGTGTTTTTTTGTGGAAGTAGTCCATGTATGTCGCTATGTTTTAAAGTTAAAAGAAATTGAGACTATTAAGACCATTCATCAGAAAAAAATAATCTGTTTTTGACCTTATTTGTGAATATTTCGGAAACGCAAAGACGTGGCTTCCTCGTGCTTGGTTAATAATGTGACGCTGGTGTAGGTCTATATGGTAACAGTGTAAAATTAATTATTTAATTTATAGAAAAATAATAATTATAAAAAAATATAACTTACCGGTATTTTTATTCAAAACGGTTTTTTTTCAAAAACTATTATAGCTAGGCTCGTGGGAGTTTTTTTTTTGGCTTAGGAATATGTTTTTCCATCCAATGATTCAATAAAAATATTTTAAGCTGGCTGAGGCCGGAGGACACACTGTGCGCTGGCAAGTAGGGTATAGGTATTTTATTTCTTGAATAATTGAAAACAAAGTTGAATGATTTAAAATTAGGTAGAATGCTTTTAACATTTTATTTCGGGTTTATAAGCATAATATAAAATTACTTTCCACCTTTTTCTAAATCGCGATTTAAAGTTATTACTGTACTAAAGCTCATGTCATCCTGGTCCAACACGCAAAGTTAAAAGGGGCTGGCACGAGTTTTGTTCCGGGACCATCCTTAGTTCGCGATTTGTAATAAGAGGGTTTAAGTTTCATGGTATCACTATAGATGGAAAATTACAATAGGATCCCCACATTGTTGCCTTGGCAGGAAGATTAAGTCCAGCTGCATATGCAGTATGCGGTTCTGCCCATTCCTTAGTTCTGCCACTGCACTGATCTGTGGCCTTTAATAATAACTAAGAATTTACGCTGTGACATTGAAAAGTGTAATGTGATGATCAGTGAGTGTTGAACAATAAATAAAGCTGCACTGTATATACCTAGTTATGGAACCCCCTCAACCCTCTGTCTTGGATTAAGGGCTAGCTCAGCACATTTAAGGGCAAGCTAATGTTTTTCATAGATAATCATTTTGTTAACGCTGCTGTTTCAACCTCAACGGCCCGTGTATTAAATTAACATTAATTAATCATCTCTAAATCGATGTAGACGTCAATACGTCCAAATAAAATACTTTTATTCTAATTAAATTAGTTTTTTAAAACTCCCCGCCCGGCTCCCAATACTTAACTGGCGCAGCCGGCGCGGATTTTTCTGGTGTTTTCCGCGTTTTCCCGGGTGTCTAAATTCACTAAATTAAGGAAACGTCCGTGTGAGAAAAATCCGTTGAACCAAATAAATCTGTTAAATATCGGGTGTGGAGAGCTGAAAATGGGTGCAGCGGCTGGTTGGTGAGTAAGACTTTTCGCCATCCTTTCCCTCATCCTCCAATATTTAAGTTAACGTATAAAAAAATGTTATTTTGCGATAAGACTTCTCTCACTAATATAGCATATGAACTTTTGTCTGGTCCCCAGTGTTGTATTGTGTCTAAAAATAGATTTTTACAGAGCAATAAAAAACTCAGAGACCTTATTAATGTGGAATTTCAAAAATAAATTGATATTTTTTTTTATAAAAGAAGTACTATATTAAGAGGTAAAATAAGTGTTGTAAACATAAGTTTAAAATTTGTAAAGATATTTTTCTGAAATAAGTAATTTTCACATTTTACCTTATTAAAAGTAGGTTTTTATATTTCAATAAATTTTTACACCCCCTTTTTTTGCTCAATTTGTATGTGCTTATACTTTGTGCATTGTGTAATATTAACTGTGTGTGAGTGATTTCGTAATATTTTAAGTGAGTGTCATTGCGTTCTCTGTACCTTACACTACTCTACAATGACTTCTCCAGAACCAATTGTTACTATTCCAAATGAAATGCTTAGATTAATACCGTTTTTTAATGGCGATTAAAAGCTTTTAAATCTATTTATTCGAAAGTGTGAATATATTATTTCAAAATATAGAGGCAATGAACAACAAAACTTATACGTGTACCACGCGATAACGAGTCGGCTTACGGAGAATGCAGCGTCGCTCTTATCGGAGCAAGAGGATGTGTTAGCTTGGTCTGAATTAAAGGAATTGTTACAACAACATTTCGGAGACCCAAGAAGTGAAGCGTGTATAAATATTGAATTAGAATCATTAAAAATTAAATCAGGTGAAAGTTACCTCGATTTTTGTAATCGAATTCAAAGTGTCCGGTCTTTATTGATTTCTAAAATAATAATCACTCTGCAAGACGATGAATTAAAACGTGCAAAATTAACTTTATATAATAACACCGCTCTGAATGTGTTTTTATACAACCTACCTGAGAATCTCGTACGCATAGTTAGACTGAAAGCGCCAAGTACATTAGAGTCTGCGTTAAGCATCGTCCTTGAGGAAGTAAATTTCATGGACCAATATAATATGCGAAATCGCCTCCACGGTCAAAGTTCGAGGCCAATACCCAGTACGAGCATGGGTCCGCCACAGTCACATAATTTCAAATTTGGAGGGTCATTCCCTCAACCCACAGGCTTCAAACCTATATTACCTAGTAATCCAACTCCGCAATTTAAATTTGGGATACCCCAAAATTCGCAAATAAAAATACCCCAATTCCAAGGTCAACAGCAACAATTTGGCTACAGACCCGCTCAACAATTCGGCTATAGACATCCTCAACAATTCGGCTATAAGCCTCCTCAACAATTCGGATACAGGCCTCCCCAACAATTTAGCTATATGCCGCCCCAACAATTCGGCTATAGGCCACCTCAACAATTTGGCTACAAGCCACCTCAACAGTTTAGCCATACGCAGCCGACTCAAATACAGCCACCTAGGATGCAATTAACGGATGTATCCATGCGTACTGTGCCTCCTAAGCCTCAGCCTGGTTTTAAATTAAATGAACTGACCTTAACTGAAGGACAATGCTATCCGGACTACTATCAGGATGAATATTATTATAATGATGCGTATCCATTAGATGATGAACAAAATTATCACACGGAAGAGAATGTTGATGAGACTGAGCAAGACGAATATGTTGACGTGCCGCAAAATTTTCGCGAAGATGCCTCGATAGAGAAGATGAAAAAGAAATAGTAAAAATAAATTGTGACCCAAATCTTAAACTGCCATACATATACTTAGGAGAAATAGACGCTAAAATGATGATTGATACAGGTAGCATGAGGTCATTCTTCAGTCCACGTGTAGCTCATCAACACTTTGGACATTTGATCCAAAAAGAAAAATTCAAAGTAGTCAGTACTCATGCATCAAGTATACACGATGAAACTGTAACAATTCCTCTTTTGCCCACGTTTAATAGCACTGACTGTCACAAATTCTATATATATGATGTAGACAGCCGTTATGAAGGGCTCATTGGTAATGATTTATTGCAACAATTAGATGCTGTAATTGATCTGAAAAACCAGGTCTTGCAAACTAGAACTGCATCTATTCCGATAATTAATAACAATCTCAATTACGTTATTGATTTAATGCCGCGAACAGAACAGAGAGTTAAAATTCCCGTTAACCAACATTCAGGAGATGCTATTCTCGAGTTCAGAGAATTCACAAGTGGTGTGCGAATGCCCAGTGCATTAGTAAACTGTTCTAACGGTTATGCTTCGACAGTGATTCAAAATTCCCTTGATGACCAAATGACATTAACTATAACACAACCACTGACAGTAGAAAGGTTCCAGGAAATCAATTGTAACTTAAATACTATTCGAAATTATACCGACGTAGAGATTACTAATCTATTAGAAGAAAACTTGTCAAAATTAAGACTCGACCACACTAACGACGAAGAAAGAGAAAAAATATTTAAACTATGTAATGAATATAAAGACATTTTCTACTGTAATCAGTTACTCTTGACATTTACTAATGAAGTTAAACACCGCATAAGAACCAAAAATGAGGACCCTATTTATGTAAAACCGTTCAGACAAGGTCAGGCCCAACAAAACGAGATTAACAATCAAATAGAAAAAATATTGCAAAATGATGTCATCCAAGAGTCCCATTCTCCTTGGAGCGCTCCGGTACATATCGTGCCTAAAAAGCCAGATGCATCGGGTGAAGCCAAGTTTAGAATGGTTGTAGATTACAGACGCTTGAACGACATAACAGTTGACGACAAGTATCCCTTGCCCAACATAACCGATCTTTTCGATAAATTAGGCAAAGCACATACTTTAGCACGCTTGATTTGGCCAGCGGCTATCACCAAATTGAAATCGAGGAATCCGATAGGCAGAAAACAGCATTCAGCACACAAAACGGCCATTACGAGTTTCTTAGGATGCCGTTTGGTCTCAAAACCGCCCCAGCGACATTTCAGAGGGCATTAGACATCGTCCTTAGAGGGCTGCAGGGACTACACTGCATGGTTTACCTAGATGACATTATAATTTACTCTAGTAGCCTTGACAAACATATTCAAAATTTACGGACAGTTTTTGACAGACTTAGAAAGACAAACTTGAAGGTTCAACTAGATAAATCGAAGTTTCTGAGAACAGAGGTCCTATATCTGGGGCATACTATTACAAAAAATGGCCTTAAGCCAAACAGCGACAAAATTCAAGCCGTTTTAGACTTTCCACTGCCAAAAACTACGACAGAAATCAAAAGCTTTCTTGGACTTGTGGGATATTACAGACGTTTTATACAAGACTTTGCCAAAATAACACAACCCCTGACGTCATGTTCAAAGAAGCGTAACAAAATTGTGATCGACCAAAAGTACATAGATGCATTTAATAAATGCAAAGAACTATTAACGCACGCACCACTGCTACAATACCCCGATTTTGATAGACCATTTGTACTTACAACCGACGCCTCCAACGTTGCTCTGGGTGCAGTCTTGTCCCAAGGAAAAATAGGCAGCGACAAGCCGGTTGCTTATGAAAGCCGAACCTTGAGCGATACAGAGTCGCGTTATAGTACAATTGAGCGGGAACTACTCGCTATCATTTAGGCAACCAAACACTTCCGTCCGTATTTATACGGACGCAAATTCTACATATATACGGACCATCGACCCTTAGCGTGGTTGAACTCTTTAAAAGACCCCAATAGTAAACTCACTAGATGGAGGTTACGCTTACAAGATTTCGATTTTGAAATTATATATAAAAATGGCAAGCAGAATACTAACGCGGACGCCTTGTCCAGAATCAAAATTAACGCTTTAGACTCGGAAGATGAAGGTGAATCAATGAAAGTTAATGTCGATGAAAAAGAAGAACATCTTAGAGAACACCTTGAAAACGCAGTTCAGGAAATAGTCAATTTAGCAGCTAAAAAGAGTGGACGAAACGATTCCTCCACTATTTCGATATCAGATTTAAGTAGGACAGCAACCAATAGTCCAATAACCATTTCTGATGCATCCACCTCTGAAAAAGAATTGAAATATCCAGTACCTTCCGATACAAGTACCCGATCACAAACGATTCACTCAGCCAAGGATTTAGAATCCACAGGTATTCCGATATTACGAGAAGCTATTGATACAAAGCCAAACCAAATCTTAGTGTTCTTTTGGCACAAAAATGATATGCAAGTTACTGACCTATCTAAGGAAAGACAAAAGGTCCTTGAAGTGTTCTTACCTATCAATAATCAAGAATTAATAAAAGAATTTTTAAAGCGATATATTAGGCCTAAAATTAAATACTTTATCTATTTTGAACACCATGAACATCGTAAACAATTTAGTAATTTAGTAATACAGCTATTTAAAAAGGGATATGGTGCAACTGTATGAATGTACTGAGCGCGTCGTACACGTTGAAGATGAAGGTGAGCAGAAAGCGGTTGTGCTAAAATACCACGAAGGGAAAACTTGTCACCACTTGGTATCAAGGAAACCTTGGTTAGACTTCGTAGAATTTTTTATTGGAAAAACATGCAGGAAACAGTTTCAGCAATTATCAATTCGTGCGAAGCAAGCCGTAAGATGAAGTATGATCGCAAACCCCTTAAACCCGTTTTACAATTAAGTCAGACACAAGAGGCCTCCTTCCAGGAACTTTTTATTGATCTGTTCACCATAGAGGGTATTATTTACTTGACACTCATTGATGCGTTCAGCAAACTGGGTCAATGTATGGAAAAATCTAATAAATCAACCCCCGAGATGGTTCGTGCTCTGATGAAATATTTTGCTTTTTACGGTATTCCCAAAAAGATAAGTTCTGACGCAGGTACAGAATTTAATAACGAGTTGCTTAAAGAATTTTTGTGTTTACATAATATTGAACTTCATATTGGCACGCCTAACAATTCCAATTCGATGGGGTTAATCGAACGCTTCCACTCAACCATTACGGAAATCTATAGACTTGCAAAATACGAACGTAAATGTACAGACGCAGCGTCAGTCATGACTTACTCAGTAATGGCATACAATAACACAATCCATACTGTTACAGGACTTAGTCCATTTGAAGTTGTTTTCGGACATACTGATGCCGAAACTCCCTATAACATTGATTTTGAGAAAGCATATATACAGCAACTTGTTAAGGACCATGCTAAGCGAACTTAATTCTTGTATCAACGGTTAGCGGAAAATATGGTAGCGATAAAAGGTAAAGTAAGTAAAAAAAGAGGAGGTGAAAGTGGGATAGAATTTAAAAAGGGTGAAACTATTTTCGTAAAGGGAGTTCATAAAAGAAAAAGCAAGGATAAGTCTAGGTACGATAAGGCCCAGGTTGTAGGAGACATAGACAAAAATGTAGTACCAATCAAAGTAGGCGAGAGGGTTACAAGAGCTCCGACTAAAAATGTTAAACGCCCTCCGCAGGTGGTGCGTTCTGATCGTGACGCCGGTGCTGGCCCTTCAACTCCAATCCCTTGAAGATAATTCAGGAATATTACCAGTCAAGGAAGGTCAAGCCTTTTTTCAAATAGATCATTGGACTATTATAAAAGTTATTAATTTAGAAAAAATATTTGACGATTTCAATCATGTATCGAGCACGTATAAACAGTTTAATGATTTAATAGACTTTAATAATCCGGCTTATCAGGAATATTTAACCATGAAAACACATACAGACTTTGTTATATCTTTGGAGGATATATGGTGTGCAAATAATAAGCCCAATTAGGTGCAAAAATAAGTGTTTAATTGAAACGTTGTTGCTTGGACGCTAGCGAGGAATGAAGTGACCGAGTGACACTCGCGTATACAAAATCACGCTCTGATATGCAGACACCGCAATTATATAAATGAGCAACTTATTGCTTGTAAAAACCGACAGACGTTTCGTAAGCCTGGACATATTCCCGCCCGTTGAAAGGTCACTTTCAACTCTTCAATTCTTCAGCCGTCGGAAGCTTGCAGAGTCGTACCAATGACCGTCGTACGCAGCCTTTGTTCGTGAGGACGTCTGCCACCCTCGATGTATTCTTGGATCCGGATATGAGATGAATCACGCGGCCAAGCCGCCAGGTAAGTGGATGAGTATTGTCATCGGCCAGGAGCACCATGTCTCCGACGTTTAAAGTTGCTGAATTGACTTTTCATTTTGTCCTTTGTTGTAATTCCGACACATACTCTTTCTGCCATCTTTGCCAGATATGTTGACGCAATTTCTCAATGCGTTGGTAGCGTTTTAGCTGGCATTCCTTTAAGTCCACTAGATTCGGTGCCGGTGCAGCAGTTAGCGGCCTTCCGATGATAAAGTGTCCTGGGGAGAGGGAGAGGAGGTCGTTAGGATTGGATGACAAAGGGCACAAGGGACGACTGTTCAAAATCGCCTCCACTTGTGCAAATAACGTAGAAATTTATTCGTAGGTAAGATGGCTGTTGCCTATAACATGTTTTATGTGATATTTAGCTGATTTTACCCCAGCTTCCCAAATACCACCGAAATGAGGAGTGAACGCCGGGATAAAGTTAAATTTTATTGATTGTTGACTTGCAAAGTCGGATATATGCACCTGCGTTTGCTTTATAAATGATCCTAGCTCCTTTGCGGCAGCAACAAAATTAGTGCCGTTGTCGCTAAACATTTCCGTTGGATTCCCTCGACGTGCTATAAGCCGCCTGAGCGTCAATAAGAATGCGTCCTTTGTTAAATCGCTTACGGCTTCGAGATGCACACATTTGTACCGTAAACATACAAAAATACATAAATAGCATTTAATCAAACGACTGCCGCGACCCTTACGATTTACTATGTAAAACGGGCCAGCGAAGTCCAAGCCAACAGATGAAATAGGATAATCTGGATCAGTGCGTTGAGGTGGTAGGTCACCCATCAAAGGTTTTAAAGTAACACCTCTTAACCGCCTACATCACACACAATTGTTCACGGTACGCCTCGCTAAGTGGCGACCGTTGACTGGCCACACTGTTTCCCAAACTGATGCCAACAGTAGCTGTGGACCAGCATGCATTTTATTTATATGTTCCCTTTCAAAAAATAATTTAGTTAATCTATGTGAAGCATGAAGAAGTATAGGATGTTTCTTACTATAACTATAGCACGACGCATCTAAGCGACCACCTACGCGAATTAAATTATCCTTATCTAAAAACGGTGATAAAGATAATATCTTACATTTACTATTTAAAGGTTTACCTATCGCGAGCAGCCCGTATTCAATAGGGAACGATTGCCGCTGCGCCATAACACATAGCGAGTGCAATGAGTCACGCAACTCGTCAGGTGTTAAAATACCTACGCGCCGATCCTGTTTGTTATTTTTAAGATTGTCAATGAATCGTTGCGCGTACGTAAATGATCGTTGTAATCTATTAATAGATGAATATCTTTCAAAGTAAATAATTGGCTTGCTTATTATTGCAGAATGTACCTTTAATTCTGGCAATACTTCCGTGTGGTTTTGATTTAACACGGGCCATTATATTTCATTTTGAGCTAAAAAATTAGGACCTGTCCACCATTTTTAGCTAAAAAATTAGGACCTGTCCACCAACGTTTAGCATCGACCCCTCTGGAGATTAAGTTTGCGGGATTTAAATCGGTGGGAACATATCTCCACGCTGACGGAGAGGTAAGTTCTGTAATTTCATTTACACGATTAGCTACGAATAATTTTAACCTTGCAGGATCGCCCTTAATCCAGCCTAATACCACACTGGAATCACACCAGTGTACTATTTTATTAGGTTTATACCTAAGTGCATCTAGTACAGATTTCGTAAGTTTTGCGGCGAGAAGGCCAGCGCACAATTCTAACCGTGGTGTAGTACTTGCCTTTAACGGGGCTACTTTGGACTTAGCGCATAGCAACCTAGTGGTGACAACATTGTCGTGGCTCACCGATCTCATGTAGATGCACGCGCCGTAGGCAGACTTGGAGGCGTCACTAAAAGAATGCAATTCAATTGATTTGGGCGAGTCACCTAAGACTAATCTTGGGATTTCTAAATTAGTTAAATATTGTAAGTTATCAGAAAATTTAATCCATTCCTCCTTTGTTTCGTCTGGTACGCTATGATCCCAGTCTAATGTTTTCTCGCGCCAAATCTTTTGCAACATTATTTTAGGTTGCACTACAATTGGACTTAAAATACCTAAAGGGTCAAATATAGAAAATGACTTGGACATAATTGATCTCTTTGTTATTGTTTCATTTTTATCGTGTGTAAATCTCTTTATGGGAAAGTGTAGGGTGTCGGTGGACGGGGTCCATCCGAGCCCGAGTGTACTGGATGACTCACTAATGGTAAGGTGATCTTCTTTGTTTATTTCAATATTATCAAAAATAGAGGGACAATTAGTTTTAAATTTTCTTAAATTAAAACCACCTAACTTGAGGGCATTTGACACTGAATTTTGAATGTAAATTAATTGTTCGATATTGTCTGATCCAGTAATACAATCATCGACATAAAAATCCTTTTGTATAATCGTCTTTATGACGTCATCATCCCGTTCCTCTCCCAATTGCCATAAACATCTCGTGGATTGAAAACTAGCATTAGATGTGCCGTATGTCAATGTATTTAAAGTTAAGGTCTGTAAAGGCTCGAACAGACTTTCCCTCCACAAAATTCGCTGTAGATTCCTATCAGTCTCGTCCACTAACACCTGTCTATACATTTCTTCGATGTCGCCAGTGAGTAGGTATTTATATTGCCTCGCCCGTATTAGTATAGCAAAAAGCGAGTCTTGGACATTTGGACCGACCATTAAAATGTTGTTAAGCGAGTAGCCCGAGGTGGAGGGGGCCGAACCATCATAGACAACACGGACCTTCGTGGATTCGCTTTCCTCCTTCAGAACAGCATGATGACACAAATATTAATGTGGAACAGAGTTTAAATATCTTTGATTATGTAATATAGAAGCGTGACCTAATTTTACATATTCTGTATATTCGGCCTTTAAAGTTGGATTTCTTTTAAACCTCTTTTCTAAATTTATAAATCGCTTCTTAGCTAAATTATATGTATCTCCTAAACAATCAGCATTTTCCTTTAAGGGTAATTTAACGCAAAACCTACCTGTACTATCTCAAGTGGTATGAGTGCGGAAATATGTTTCACATTGACTTTCACCTTTACTAATTGAATTTAGTGGAATTTCTTCCAACTCCCAGAATTTAGTTAACTTTTTATTGATATTATCCTCATCAAGTGATGGAATTATAGCATGATTACAATTAATTGTTTTATTTGACATGCCTGAATGAGTCGGACCGGATATCAACCATCCTAGTCGCGAGTTTCTCAACCTAGGTTTATCGATACCTAATGAATATTGTTCATTACCTAAAATGTCCCAGAATAGGTCCGCGCCTATCAAAACATCTATGGTTTGTTGAATGTTGGATCAGCCAATTGAAAATTATTTGGAATTCCCAATGAGGTTATATTGACGGGCACTTTCGGTAAGTGTCCTGTTAATTGTTTTTACACAAGGCATGAAAAGGCAATACTAAATTTACTGTAAATTGATTGTATTTTTATTTTGCAGCTCTCATTAATATTATTTACTGTATTATTTCCTATACCAATGACCTTTAGCGAGTCAATTTCATTTGATTGCAACGAAAGCTTATTTTTTAATGATTGTGAAATAAAACTAGACTGACTACCACAGTCGAAAAGCGCCCGAACGTCAATCTTTTGCTGACTAACTGGATTCGAGACTTGGATCATAGCAGTGGATAATAAAACATGACCCGCACTGCTTATAGAATTATTAGAGTAATTATTGATGATAATGTCGTCACTCCCCTCGTCTATAGATACGAGATGGTTCGAGGACGATGTTGGTCGATGTAGTTGGCTATTGTGTCTCTGGGTACAACCGCTCTCGCGACATGGACCCATGCAACAGTCGGGGGCAGAATGGCCTTGCCTAAGACAGTTTTCGCATAATTTGTATGTCGTTACATCCATCATTCTTTCATTTATCCCCTTCGACTTAAATGTAGGGCAATCATAGATTCTATGATGTTCATTACAAATAATACACATAAAACTACTTTTATTGTTCCGCCTATTGTTATTATGGCTTGCGGCTGCAAATGATTTTACATGATTATTTTGATCTGGTTTATTAAAATTGTAAATATAGTTAGGATTGAAACGTGAAGGAAACCTTGATCTATTGATATTAGACTTATTGTGATCAGGTTTGTTGTTATCAGACTTATTGTTACGACCTACAGACTGGAGTACGCCCGCTCGGTCTGAAAGGAATTTAAAGAATTTCTCTAATGTAGGTTTACTTTCGTTTAAACCGTTACGATATTCCTCCCATTTAGTTAAGGTAATGCTATCCAACTTGGGTAATAACATGTATATTATTAGGATATCCCATTCATCTGTTTTAATGCCTAAACTGGCCAAGGCTCGCAAATCTTTGGTCACATTGTCTATCAACATTCTTAATGATCGCTCAGTCTCTTGTGGCAATTGTTTAATATTGAGTAAAGAAGTAACATGATGATCTATTAATAATCTTTCATTATTGTAACGATTGCATGAGCAGCTTCCACGCTTCTGCGTAATTTTTTGAGGAAACTTCAAAATTTGCAAGTACTCTAGAGGCATCACCTTGCAAATATGAATTAAGATAGTGAAATTTATTTACATCTGAGATTTTATCATTTTTATGTATGAGACTTACAAAAGTATCCCTAAACTCCAACCAACGGAAATATTTACCGTCAAATGGCGCAATTTGTATCTGAGGTAGCTTTAAGTTTACTTCGGAGTTAGCTGCAGGATCATCTACACAACATGAGCTATTGTGAACTGAGTTACGTCGTTGTTCACAAATAAGCTTCTATGAAAACCTTTCGACTAAATTCTTTGCAGTAGCCATGAGTAATATGACATCTTTCTCAATTTTATCGCGCTCTTCAATTTCAGTCGAAATGTTTTCAGGATCTAACACTTCTATCTCGTTTTGCAAGTCATCAATCTTTACTGAAAGAGCCTCAAATTTAGCTAGCTTTAAAGTTAATTATGTTAATTGGATTTCACTTAACTCCTTACAATTTGTTATAGATGCAATATAATTTTTAAATTTGGTGATCTGTCCTTTGGCGGACGATCGCCTTGTAATTAACTGTTTGTAGTGCAGTTCTTGGCCTTTGTCAACCATATTTAAAATTTGAATTTAATTTACTGAGATAGCAAAAACAAGACTACCAAATAAAAACAATAGAGACAAAACAAGTTAAATAAAAATTAAAAACAAATTGATTGGCTCACGTTCCTCGTTTCGGTGTGTTTTGGCTCACGTGTCGCGTTGGCACTGGAACCTGCTGTTTGGGAAGCCGGGCTGCATAGCTGAACGATCGTAGCCACTGCGCCTACGCGGCGCCGCGTGGTACGCAGGTAGGTAGGTATGTCCTGGAATTAGTCGGCGAATACGCTGAACAAACGGACACCTAACGTTTTTTTAAAATACCTAATGTCTTATGGCAACAGGTGGGCTTGGTGAGCAAATTAAAATGGTTAAGTACTTGGCTCAACCACAGAAAATAGGTATTGCAATATTATGTATCTTGCTAATAAATTATTGAAAACGAAAATAGCTATTAAAATTGAGTAACTTTGGTGAAAATATTGACGAGATAATCGAAATATAACTTTGAAACACTTTGATATTTTTTATTAAAGTGGGGTAGTTGCACACAAAAGTGGTTCGATTTCACACCTAAATGGGAAAAAATATGATTATGCACACAAAATTTCGTTATTCACACAAATAGAATTGTTTTTGAATGTTCGATACTAAGAAAATGATAGGATTGTAGGTATACGGAAGGTTTGGACTAGTTGTGTGGATGGAAGGAAGACACTTATCTTTGGGCGGACGCGTGGCTGCTGATGTGATCTTTAGCTGTATCACTGCTCGTAGTCCCGCTTATTGGCTTGTCCTGCACCAGTGTACCCTCTGCTTCTTGAAACCCGTGGCTTTAGATTGTCCACTGCAAGGCTCCAACTCCACATCTAAACCGCGTGGCGATGTTCGTCGCACGAATTTTTCGAAGATTTATTTAATTTCGCGGAATTTTATTATTCCCCTCATGGGCCACCATGTTATATCTTTGGAGAATATATGGTGTGCAAATAATAAGCCCAATTAGGTGCAAAAATAAGTGTTTAATTGAAACGTTGTTGCTTGGACGCTAGCGAGGAATGAAGTGACTGAGTGACACTCGCGTACACAAAATCACGCTCTGATATGCAGACACCGCAATTATATAAACGAGCAACTTATTGCTTGTAAAAACCGACAGGCGTTTCGTAAGCCTGGACAGACTTTGTTCGTGATATAACTATTGAAAAATATCATCATTTATTTTATTTTTTTTATTTATTTATTTCATACACACAACAAATTACAATTGTTACTAAACTAAGCACAAAAAAATAAAAATAAGAATCTAGATTGTAATCCAAAATACATGCGTATATATAAAAAAAACATAATAACGTTGTCGATATTACAGAGTGACTACAAGTACATATAGGGGTATATTATATATAACAAGGTAATCAGCTCCGACGCTATACAGACCCAGCGTTTACGCTGAGCCCTTGGGGTGCGGGATAGAGGACATCCTTTAGATCCGCAATGAAACGTGCGAGTTTTGTTGTGAAAATATCAAAATCATTATTAATTTTAATGATATCATTGTATTGACGAGCCATTCTGACTAGGGTACTGAAAAATGAGGCGTTATTTTTATATGTCTGCAAGGCGAAAACATTAATTTTTTTGGATCTGCGTGCGCTATATTTTATGTTAAATGATACTTCAGAAAGTAAAGTTGGGGTATCAACAATGGAGTGAATTATCTTATAAAAATAGATAAAATCAAAATATTTGCGACGTGTCTCTAATCTTTGTACCTTAAATTTGGACAATCTGGATTCGTAGCCGATACAAACACGCCCAAGCTTCTGACGGTAACATAACATACGCAAGCACTTATTCTGCACTCTTTCTATTTCATTAATGTGAACATTGTAGTGAGGTGTCCAAACGGGGCTACCATATTCTAAAATGCTTCTCACAAGAGTAAAGAACAAGTACAACAAAGACATGGGTTTCTTGAAACCTTTCGAGGATCTGAAAACAAAGCCAAGGAGTCGATTGGCTCTATTCGTAATGTGTTGGTAGTGTGATCGGAATGAAAGTTTATCATCAAATAAGACTCCCAAGTCCTTTGCCACACTTGATCTTGAGAGAAGCTGACCATCAATTAAGTAATCGTTAATTATCCAGGAGCGTTTATTGGTGAACGAAATAACGAAGCACTTGTTAGTGTTGAGAGACATGTGGTTAGCTTTGCACCAGTTAGAGACAGTGATTAAATCTTCTTGTAAGAGGTTACAGTCGAACTCCGAGGTAATGGTTCTGAATATTTTTAAATCGTCTGCATACAGCAGGCACTCAGAAGATAGGCGTTCAATAAGGTCATTTATAAAAACTATGAACAAAAGAGGCCCTAAATGTGACCCCTGTGGTACTCCAGAAGTCACTGGAATTGGAGAGGAAGAAAAACCCTTAAGGGCTACTAGTTGGCTTCTATTGCTCAAATAACAAGTTATCCAGCGATGTAAACTACCGTGAACACCACAAGAGGCCAATTTGTTACAAAGCAATCTGTGATTAACTCTGTCGAACGCCTTTGAGAAGTCCGTGTAGACAGAGTCAACTTGACCACCTATGGCGAAGCTTTTACAGAGATAATTTTTGTATTCCAGGAGATTAGTGACGGTGGACCTGCCTTTAACGAAACCATGTTGTTTAGGTGAAAGAAGTGGTTTGATATGCGAATACAACTTGTCATACACCAATGATTCAAGCAATTTAGCGAAACAGGACAGAATGCTAATTGGTCTGTAATTTTCACATTTAGTCTTATCTCATCAGTTCATTCCGCGACGTGAAAGGCGAGGTCTCATTAATCCTTTAGGTTCAATAATAAAAATTATAACAGGCAATCTCGATCATGAAGATGCCGCACGATACGATAAACTTATTTCTGAATTAAATACTAATCAAATATTACATTCAAAGAAAATTACTTTGGTCTCTCAAATGTTCGACAGCTTTATTTACACAACTGAAACCATTTATAATAACTCTGTTAAGTTTGAAGAACGTTTAAATAGAATTGAAACAATATTATCTGAGGCTAATTCTAAGCAGAATTAGTTAGAATGGATGTTTTCCACATATATCGTAGGATTATTTAATATATTTGTAAGTAGTTTTCGTACAATTTTTATTAGATTAAGTGAAATTGAAACTGCTTTAGCTTTAAGTAAATTGTCAGTATTAAATCAGTCCATTGTCAATTCTAAAGAATTATTAAATCATTTTATGTCAATAGCTCAATTCGCAAATCTTATGTATTTACCCATAGAGGATAATTTGTTAAAATTGGAGGAAACTATCTATGTCAAATCATATTTCAAAAAGGACCAGATAACATTTATAATGGAAATACCACTTACTAATAATTATACGTATAGGTATTTTAAAATGTATGCTTTATCAATGTTCCATGAGTCACGAAACATCACAATTACCATTTTTCCCGAATTCCCTTACCTTCTGGCGAGAAAGTCTAAATACTTACCAATCAAGCAACCATGCCGCGCACTCGCTGCTGGTGATCACTTCTTATGTACAACAGACAACCAGGCCCTCTACCATGAACCTACCTGCGTGGAGCAACTCATGGAATTTGATAATACTCTTACACATTGCCATCAGCGTCAAATTCAGCTTGAAGAAGTGAAGGTCCAGAGAATTAATACGGACAATTGGATCGTGTACAGTCGAAGACCAACCACGATAATTAGTCAGTGCGACAGCCACGACCAAAGTAGCAAGCAGCCTATTTTCGGAACTTACCTTTTTACTATAGATGAACCCTGCAACTTCAAAATCAGTGGATTAAAAATCTACCACCATATCTACGAGTCAGCAGATACCGTGGAACCGGTACCAATTATAAACTTACCTGTGATGCATAGTAATACGAATCTATCAAGTGCACGCGCACTTAATATGGTTGGAGTCAATCTGGACGAAATAAAATACATGTCATTTTCTCTGAAGCATAGTGCGGATGTGGAAAGTGTTTTAAGTGATCAAAAAGACATTAGTTTCAGTGTTAATTTAGGATATTTATGGATCAGGTCCTTCAATGGAACAGTAGGAGTGTTTCATCGAAAGTTCCTGATCTTATTTATTTAATAAATAAATATAGACCATTTGCTCTTGCTATCTCTGAGACATGGCTGAAGCCTAACTTCCCTTTCAGGGTTCGGGGCTATTCAGTCTTCAGAGATGACAGGCCTGATGGGTGGGGAGGTGCAGCCCTGTTCATCAAAAAGAATTATATGTTTTCTCAAATATCACTGCCTGCGTTCAATAACTCTCACATAAATGCCGTAGCTGCAAAGATAGGAGACATTTCATTAGTATCTTTATACATTTCTCAAAAGGATGTTTCAGTAATACCTATATTGAACGACATAATTTCTTCTCTGGTTGGCCCCAAAATCATTCTAGGTGATTTTAATGCACACCATTCACTTTTGGGTGCCTTTAACAGCGACTCATTTGGTAATCATCTTGTAGATCTCATTGATGATTTAAATTTGTGTGTTTTAAACGACGGTTCCGCTACCAGGCGTAGTCGACATGGCCAGTCATTAGCTTTGTTGATATTTCTCTTTGTACCCCATCTCTTTCTTCGCTCCTTTCGTGGAAATGCATCCCATCATCTCATGGAAGTGATCACTTTCCTATTCTAATCGCACTCCCTAATACAAACAATCGTTCAATCCCTTAATTATCCCCCCCGCTTCAATATAATCTTCACAACTGTAACTGGTCAACTTATAGTAATTTCATTGAAGAAAAAGTTTACTTACTTCCAAAAGTTTCTTAACAGAATCTTAGTAGTTCATATGACAGTTTGTTATCAATAATTCAGTTAGCAGCTGACGTAACATTCAAGCGTAAAAATGTTGCCAGCAATAAAATCCCTCCTCCTCCATGATGGGATAATGAATGCACTATTGCAATAAAAAAAGGAATGCCGCAAAGAAACTTTGTAGGGACAATTTGGATATGAATAATTATCTTAACTACAAAAATATTACTGCTGCGACATAAAGACTTCTCAAGAAGAAAAAGAAAGCTGGTTGGGAACGTTTTTGTTCTTCAATGTCTCCTGAAACTCCATTGTCGGTAGTCTGGAATAATATAAAACGCTATAGATGTTACTTATCAAATAATAATCGCTCTACTTTTAATTTAGATTGGGTAAGTTCCTTCTTTAAAAAAATATCACCTGACTATGTCCCTAATAGGGATCAGATTCCAAGTGATATTTTTACTCCAGAGTCTACTGTTTCAGACCTTGCAGATTGCTCTCTTAACCTTCCGTTTACTTTGAAAGAGCTTCAATTAGTTTTAAATAAAGTAACAGATTCTTCACCCGGCATAAACGGTATCTCGTATTCTTTTATAGCACATCTAAAACACTCTGCACTGTCGTTCCTTTTAGATATTATTAATCTTGTCATAGATACCGGTCAGATACCATCTTCTTGGAAGCGTCATTTAGTAATACCGATTCTCAAGCCCTCTAAAAATCCTGCAGACCCAAATTCTTATAGACCTTATAGCCTTAGCTTCAGTTTCTTCTAAAGTTGTAGAACACTTAATTAAAAACCGATTAGAATGGTTCCTAGAGAGAAACAATCTGTTAGGTAAGACTCAATTTGGCTTTAGAAGAGGTAAAAGCACTTCAGATAACTTAGTTTATTTTCCACAGATCTCCTCTTAGCATTCTCTAAAAATGAATCAGTAACTGCAGGATTTTTGGATCTCGCAGCTGCTTATGACAACGGTAACCTATATATTTTGAAAAATAAGCTTAGTGATCTTCATATTCCTCCAAAGATCACAATGTTCATTTTTAATCTATTTATGCAAAGATCTGTGAGTTTACGTGTTCCTGGTTTTGAAAATGTTTGCAGATATTTATGGAAAGGAGTCCCACAAGGCTCAGTTTTTAGCCCCCTTTTGTATAATGTGTACTCTAGGGAACTGAAACGTGCTATAGGTTCTGATTGTTGCATTCTTCAATATGCTGATAATGTATTAGTACACTTAACGAATCGGTCTATTGAAGTTGCATCGTCTTCACTAGAACGATCCCTAACTGATCTCTCTGAGTGGTTTAAAGTCCGTGATCTATTTTTGTCTGTCTCTAAAAGCACAGTGGTAGTATTCACTAGGAAAAACAAAATTTCTACTATTCGAATTTGCATTGACAATGCCGAAATCCCGGTTAATAATAAAGCTATATTTCTGGGGAAGTTTTTCGATATTAAATGTAACAGTCTGCCTCATATAAACTATGTCATTAGCAAATGTGAAAGAAGTGTTAATGTTATGAGAGCTCTTACCGGCGTTTGTTGGGGTGGTCATCCTTCTACTTTGAGATTACTATATAACTCTTTAATTAGACGTATCTTTGACTATGGTTCATTCACATTTAGCCTAGCCTCCAAAACAGCATTAAAGTAACTAGACCTGTTACAATACAAATGCTTAAGAATTGTCGTAGGGGCCATGAAAAGTACACCAACCAATGCTTTACAAGTTGAATGCGCACATCCGCCTTTGAAACTTAGACGGCAGATTCTCTCTGATAGGTATTTATTCAAAGTAGCTCAAATTGAAAATCCTCCTCTCATTCCAATGCTTGTAAATCTCAACTTCATCATGACAGATAACTTTTGGTCAAACAAATCTATCCCATATTTAATCACGAGCTATAGGAAATTGCTACAATTTAAAAGTCAGTTACTAAAGTTTCGTGTTTCCCCCTCTTTCATTTCAACTATAGTGACATAATTTTTGAACCAGAAATCTGTTTATCTCTAGGTATTGGTAAAGACTCTCGTGATCCAAATCTTAAATTACTTGTATGTATTGAACAGAATGCCGCTAATACAGAAGTATTCTTTATTGACGGTTCTAAATCAACTTCAACAGAACATCCTTTTGATTCGAATTTGAATAGCAGTGTAGGCGCTGCCTTTCTGCAAAACTCCTCAGGTTACTTTAAACTATTTAAATTCTCTAGTGTGATAACAAATTTCACTGCGGAGGGTTTGGCTATTCTAGAATGCGTTAATTACATATTATCTTATAAAATTGGCGACTCTCTCATTCTAACAGACTCTTTGAGTTTCCTTCAATCTCTTTTATCAAATCCATTCGGCAAAACAATGTGTCCGTTATCATTGTTGACCAAAACAAAATTAAAGGAATGCTCTGATTTGAATTTGCGCGTTAAATTGTCATGGATTCCTGGTCATTCAGGAATACAGGGCCATGAGATGGCAGATGAGTTAGCTAAATTAGCAGCTAGACAAGGTAGTGATTGCAATAACAAAATATATTCTCAAGATTTGTCTCTTTTGCCGCGTCATTCTTTTTTGGAAGAGTGGAGCTAACTTTGGGATCAATCCAGTCAGTGTAAAGGCAAGTTCTACAAGGAATTCCAGCAGAATGTTTCTTTGAAACCATGGTTTTCAAAGATATGTTTAAAGAAAGTCATATCATCAATTATTTCCCGATTGCGTTTTGGTCATTGCTCATCTCCTTCCCACCTGGCTAAACTCCATATTTATGATTCCTCTATATGTGAATGTGGTCTGGAAGAAGGTAATATTGAACATATCCTATTCACTTGTCCCTTATTTTATTCTTTATCCTTTCATGATATCCTTATTAAGTACAAAGCTCCACTTCCCTACAATTATCCTCTATCCTTTCCCTCAGTAATAAAATGTATGTATATTCCTTGGTTAAGTTCCTCTCCCATCATATCATTAAATTATAAATAAATTCCCAATTTTATGTTTGTGTATTATATTACTTGTTCATCGCTCTCTTCCCATCCTAAAACCTTCCTCGCCTGACGCTTTAATAATCGATCATACATCCAAAACGTGACAATGGCAGCAGTTATTCTCAGTCTGGACAGAGCTGTCAAGATATCAATGAGGAGTGAATTGCCACACCTAAAAATAAGAAGAAGAAGAAGAACAGGACGCCATTTTCTATTTACATTTTTACACGGATAAGGCATAGGTAGTTTGTTATTAGCGCATTAAAATTATTAATTTGTCAAACAAAGTAAAGATGGCAACCGACAAAAATAAAGGTAATGACAATGTTTCTTTACTTCATAATAAGAAAAAGGGTGTGCATGGCTCGATTAGCCGTTTGCAAAAAGATATAGAAACGTTGACGCCATCATCGATGAATTTTCCTCAACTCGAAGTTATCGAGGAACGTTTACGTTCATTATTTTTGAAATAAGAAGACTTATTGTTTCAAATAATAGAATTAGACTCTTCACTTGACGATGGCGGCAAGGTTGAGCGAATTTACACAGATTTTCTTGTAAAAATCAAACAGTTAGCATCTTGACTTCAAAACGACATTTCTAGCGATTCACACTCAAATAAGGTTCAATCTGTTAATCTGCCAACTATAAACATTCCCCCGTTCAACGGGAAATATTCAAAATATAAAAGTTTCATTAATTTGTTCAATTATCTCATTGACAACAACGAAAAACTTAATAAAATACAAAAATTGTATTATCTAAGAGGTTTTCTTAGGGGGGAAGCATCAGATTTGATCAAAAATCTACCATTAGTAGATTCAAGTTATGATGAAAGTTTACAAATTATAAAAGCGAGATACGACAATGATTTTTTGATCAAATCTGAACACATAAATTTACTGCTGGACACTCCAGCAATTACTAGGTCCACAGCTGTTGTCTTAAGACAATTTCTCTGTGCTGTGAAGCAACATATTGCTTCTTTAAAAACTCTAGGAATAAATGTTGAGAAATGCCCTGTAATTCTCACTATTTTGCTTAGAAAACTGGACGTTTTGTGCAGTAGGGAGTTTCAGATAATGTCTAGTTATGAAAAAAGGAGCCATCTGTTATTGATCTACTTTTATTTCTAGAACAAAGAGCCATGGCCCTGGAGAACTCCGGTGGTGGTAAAGTAGAAATCAGACAACAACAGCAGACAATGCAGCAGCGTGCAAATACAGGACAACAATAAAATTTTTCCAGCTACATACGCAGGTACTGCGACCCCCCAGCCACTATGAAACCTATGAAGTCTGCGCAGCCCCCAGCCACTATGAAGGCTGTCGAGGAGAAGGAGAGGGAGAGCAAGTATAAATTGACCGCTCAGTGCCCTCTATGTAGGTCACATAATCATAAAATTTTTAATTGTGCAAAATTTAAATTAATGCCTCCCTGCGACAGATTCAATTTTGTCACAGACAAAAATTTATACAAAACATGTCTCAATAGATATGTTAATAGGTGTTAATATCAATTCAAGTGTACTTACCAAGCGCCAACAAAACCACAATAGTCTATTACATGTGGACAAATCCGTTCATCCGGTCTCAAATTTATCAGAGTCTGCTTGCACACAGGTACTATTACCAACTGTGCAAGTTAAGCTAATAGCCGATAACGGCAGAGAAACGACTGTCAAAGCATTGCTTGACAGTGGCTCACAAATGACATTTATTACAGAAAAATTGACAAAATTATTAAAATTGAATCCTATACCCACAAATTCGGAAGAGTTTTAGGCATTGGCAACAATTTAAGCAAATTAGATAAATATGTCACTATTAAATTGCATTCCCTAATTAAAGATTTTCACATAAATGTGTCATGTTTTGTCCTTGATACTATAACCACTACTTTAACTCAGGAAAAGGTGGATGTATCAAAGTTGGTGCTGCCTCCTTACATCAGCCTTGCTCATAAATACTTTTATAAGCCAAGTGAGATACACATATTAATTGGTGATGTGTTTTTCCAGATTATTCAGGCTGCCCAACCCACGGGTGTGGAGATTTCAGACGCAAGACACAAACACCCACATCCAAACACCAACGTGCCTACCACAGGCAGCCAGTCAAGACAGTGTTCAAACCGGTCACCTATGCACAATGTAGTCGCTCTAACATTACAGCTTTTGGATACTCACTTTGGACATGTCATAGCGGGGAATTTGCCATTTATTTCAAAGCCAAAAAGTTCAGTTTCATTAAAATGCACCAATTGTAAAGAAATTAATGAGAATGTTAAAAAATTCTGGGAATCAGAAAAGGTACCAGAAATATTTCCTGAAAAATTAACAGAACATGACACCTGTGAGCAGTTGTTTAAAAATTCAGTAATACTTGAAAATAATCAATTCACAGTAGATTTGCCTACAAAGTTGCCACTTGACTCTATTAATAATACATTGGGGGATTCATTTCATTTAGCACTTAAAAGGTTTCAAAATTTAGAAACTAGATTGCAGAAGGATTCTGTTTGATCAGATCTTTATACAAAATTTATAAATGAATATTTGGAATTGGGTCACGGTTCCATTGTGGACATAAATCAATTTGATTTTGATAAAGATCCTTTATATTTCTTACCTCATCATCCTGTTATCAGAATGAATAAAATAACAACTAAATGCAGAACTGTCTTTGACGGAAGCATGAAAACATGTAATAAAATCTCTTTAAATGCTTTATTTCTCAATGGACCTGTGGTTCAGAGGGAATTATTTGATATTTTAATACTTTCTAGAGTCGACAAATACATTTTCGTTACAGACATAAGGCACATGTTTAGAGCCAAAAATATCGTTCCTTACAAAACATTTTATGGAGAGACTCACCTAACAAAAACATAGAGTGTATCCAACTAAATACAGTTACTTATGGCCTTAAGTCTTCTACATATCTAGCCACTTGCTGTTTAGCAGAGTTAGCTCAAAAATACAGTGAACAGTTTCCAATGGCTTCGTTTATTTTACATAACCAAACCTATGTAGATGATGTTTTGGGAACGGCCCCCACAATTGAGGTGCTATTAGAAGCCAAGGAGCAACTTTGTAAGCTTCTGAAACTAGGAGGTTTTTATTTACATAAGTGGTCTTCGAATTCAGTTGAGGTTTTAAAAGATATTCCCTCTGATAATCAATATTTTGATAATATCGAATTGCAAAAAGATAACCTATCATTAAAGACCTTAGGTCTCAATTATAACGTCAACACAGACACGCTTAACGCGGCATATTAAGCTTTGTGAGCAAGTTTTTCGACCCATTGGGTATTGCTGGCCCTACAATTGTTTGCGCTAAGGTCATATTACAAAGTAATTGGCAATCACGCATTAATTGGGATTCTACTATTGATCAGGAGTTAAGGAAAGCATGGCATGATTTTTATAATAGATTAACTAACATGAAACAGATTAGCATTAATCGTCACGTTAATTTAGATAATGCTGTGTGTGTGCAATTAATAGGCTTCACGGATGCGTCTTCTTCCACCGCTCATGGGTGTTGCATTTATATAAGTGTGGTAGACTCTGCAGAAAATGTCAAAGTATCTCTGCTTTGTTCGAAACCAGAATTTATCCCATGAAGCAAAGCCTCACTACACTGAAATTAGAATTAAATGCTACGTTGCTCCTTTCTTTATCGCTTAAACTTTACATTAACAATGTTGTTTTATACTCTGACTCACAAGTTGTGTTAGCATGGATAAAAACAGACATTTTGAAATTGAAAACGTATGTGGCTAATCGAGTTTAAAGCAATTTCAGAGAATACAGCTGACTTCACTTGGGCGTACGTCACCTCGGAGGAAAATCCAGCCGATTGCTTGAGCAAGGGGGTGTTACCACATGAGTTACAAAACCCCTGTGGTGGAAAGGTAACAGTTTGATTAACGAAAGTGAGTATGAAATTCCATCTACATTACCTACCTGTAACATAGAATTACCCGAGATTAAGGAGGCAGTATCTCACTCCATGGTTTGTACCTCAGATAGTCAAACTCCTTTAAACCTAGATTTTCTAGACAAGTATTCCCAACTGCACAAAATGACTAGAATTCTAGCATATGTTTTAAGGTTTTGCAACAATGTTCGTAGTAAATTAGGCAACATCTGAAGAAATTGATATGTCATTATCTTTGGTAATAAAATATGAACAAAAAAAATGTATGAAGGATTTAATTCATTCTCTAAAATGTAAACAAAAGGTTGATCACCATTATAATTCTCTATGTCCATTTATTGATTATCAAAGCTTGGTTAGAGTAGGCGGTCGCTTACAAAATTCCAGTGTGCCCTATGCACAAAAGCACCCACTTATTCTACCCAAGGGCTCGAGAATCATAGAATTAATTGTAAAATCAGAACATCTGAAAAACCTTAATGCAGGTCCCAGAATAATATTGTGTTCAATAAACCAAAAGTATTGGATTGTTAATGCTATTAGAGAAATAAAAAAGGTTATTCATAAATGTATAATTTGTTGGAAGCTTAAGAAACGTGTATCAGAACAATTGATGGGTAATTCCCAAAGACAGAGTAAATATTTCTCGTCCTTTTCAAAAGATAGGTATTGATTTTGCTGGACCAATATCTGTAAAATTGTCATCCTTAAGAAAGGCTGTTGTTGGCAGCGGCTACATTTGTGTAATGGTATGCTTTGTTACAAAGGCTGTTCATTTAGAGCTGTATTCTGACTTAAAAAACGAGTACTTTTCTTGCATGTATTAAACGCTTCATATCACGCAGGGGGTTACCTAGCGACATTTATTGTGACAATGCGTCAACCTTTAAATGTGCTGATACAGAATTAGAAAAATTGTATAAATTACATAGTTCCAAGGAACACCAATCATTGGTGCAGTCTTTTAGTGCTGAAAAAGGCATAAATTTTCATTTTATACCATGTTTTTCTCCCATTGTAGGTGGATTATGGGAATCTAATGTAAAAGTTACTAAATACTATTTAAAGAGAACTGTACAAAGGTCATTACTTACATATGAACAATTAAATACTGTATTATGTGAAATTGAAGCTATCTTAAATAGCAGACCACTCTTGCCTGTTTCAAACGATATAAACAACTTTTCATATTTATTCCAGGTCATTTTATTATTGGAACTAGCTTAAATTCATGCCCTGAAAACGATGTATCTGAAACCCCTATCAATAGGTTAAAATTTTCGGAACTTTGTAATAATATGAAACAATCATTTTGGAAAGTCTGGAGTAATCAATATTTAAACACTTTACAATGTAGGCCTAAGTGGAAAAATGTGATGCCTAATATAATTATAGGTTCCTTAGTAATCTTAAAAGAGGACAACAGTCCATCTATGTATTGGCCAATGGCACGTATAACAAATGTTTATCCAGGATCAGATAACTTAGTAAGAACTGTAGAAGTAAAAACTGCCAATGGCCAATTACATAGGCGATCTGTTACCAACGTTTATTTATTGCCTATAGAAAATTAAATAAAACTCATGCATAGTTATGTATCAGCACAGGTTGTCGCAGCCATGGTATTTCTTAATTTTAATTAACTAACTAACTAACAACATACATGCGTGGCGTTGTTATAGAGGACGTTGCCGGGCCTATATGGCTGTTTATTTTTCTTATTGCAGAACGTTGCCTCTATGATAGCTACCTAGGTCATGTAATATTACTGTTTCTCCTGAAGCACTTTCAAGACGGAACCTTCAAGGTGTTCGCAAATATTATCCCGAATGTGTATGTAATTATCTGACGCATATACCTAGGACGGTATTAAAATACGTCGTAGGTATTTGCACAGCAGGTGTATTATACACGGCAATACATTGCTGTTATGTACCAAAATTATGGTTGTTACCTAATTACGGTTGTGTTTCTTTTAAAAGCAATATTATAAATTGCTGAATTTTATCATATAATCTTGTTTTATGGCATGATGTTAAAATGTTTCATGTAAAGTTATTTTTTCTCTTTGTTGCAGGCCCCTAAGACTTCATGCATATAGTGTTGCATTATATCAATATTGTTCTCACCTAAAGTATATTTTTTTCGCCATAATTGCATTATATTCAATGTAAAAACATAAATTTTCAAAAATATCCTAAGCAAAAAAAAAACGATTATTTGTACAGCGACGTCTATCGCCACTTTTTTAAACTTTAGAATCTTGATATAGAATGGTTCGTAGAGCTTAGTACAGATGGAGCTTTGTGTGAAAATTTATGTTTTGCAATTTTCTTTGTTTTGTTGTGGAGCATGTTCGAATCCTACCGAACATTAACTATTTTTCACGCATGATAACCCTGAGGCGCACTGCATCCGTTTCCGTTTCATTATTAGTATGATGGCACTAAAAGACAGGATGGCACGAAAAGAAAGGAGCAGTGGCGTGCATTAGGGGAGACCTATGTCCAGCAGTGGACGAGTGTGTGTTGCTGATGATGAACAACATGAACTAGATCCGAACCGAGACCTTTTGTTGTTCTGCGTAAGCCAGAAACGGTGGAGGTGCTGCGGACGCCAGTACTAGCGCAACTATCTGTTTCATCAGCAGCCATTTGTGTAGGGATCGAACTCGCGACCCTCATGTCTCAACCGGCACTTAACCATTGCGTCCGTTTCACTCAAGCCTAGACCTGTCACATACAATTTATCAGTATTTAATATCATATTCTTATTTATTCATTTGTATTCTCATGAGGAACGTAGGTATATCTTCGTTATTATTATTTATTTATTTAATATAATTACACGGGTAGAACCCAATTACATTATTATACATTTTGTTTCCCATAACTATGTATAACACTAGGTATTATCACACACAGTTCTTATATGTATTTATACTGTCCGTGTGTTCGAATCCTACCGAACATTAACTATTTTTCACGCAAGATAACCCTGGCGCACTGCATCCGTTTCCGTTTCATTATTAGTATGATGGCACTAAAAGACTTAGAAAAATTACCGTTTTATCTCTGCACAAAAAAGGGCCGGATGATAGAGTTGCTATGAGAATTTAACGTTTTATACAATATTATGTGCCTATCATGGCCGTAATAATTATTAATTAAAATACATAAACAACACAACACTTCGCGTCCATAATCACGAATGTAGTAGTGTGTTTTATACAAGTGCATTTAAAAAGTCCCTATAAATAAATGGACGAAGCACGCGGTGCCCATACTAGGATACATAATAATAATAAAGAACATGCTTCACACCAATATTGTTTAGCTGCAAATAAATGTGAAGAATGATTACAATATTATTTAACTCTTTAATCCTTTCCAATCCGGTTTCCGCAAAGGTCATAGTACGGCTACAGCTCTAGTAAAAATAACAGATGATATACGCCATGGTATGGACAGAAAACGCCTCACGTTGTTAGAACTCCTTGACTTTAGCAATGCTTTTAACACTGAATTTTGAAATCCTGCTTGGCTTATTGCGTTCTCTTAACATATCTCCAACGGCAATTGACTGGTTTCATAGTTATTTGCATGGTCGCCGGCAGCGTATACGCGTTGATGATTCTGTTTCTGCCTGGTGCGACATCAGTGTCGGCGTATCACAGGGTGGTGTCTTGTCTCCTCTTTTATTTGCTACTTTCATTAATACTATTACTCAGAATCTTACTTCATCCTACCATCTATATGCGGACGATCTTCAACTTTATTCACAGGGTAGCCTTGATGACCTGCCGGGCGTTATCCACAACCTAAATGCGGACTTGCAACGCATTTCGGAGTGGAGTCTATCGTTTGGTCTCAAGGTTAACCCTTTAAAAACGCAGGTAATGATAGTGGGTGGCCCTAGGTTGACTGCAAGAATCGACTGGGGGACTCTACCACCTGTTATTTTTGATGGAGTCCAAATTCCTTTTAGCCATTTGGTCAAGAACCTGGGAATCTATATGGATAGCACGCTATCCTGGGGCGCGCAAGTGGGAGAAGTTAGAAGGAAGGTGTTTGCTTCGGCGAGCTCATTGAACCGGTTACGTAATTTTCTACCGATTCCCACCGAAGTTGCCCTTGTACAGGCTTTGCTTTTGCCTATTCTTGATTATGCGGATTGTTGCTACCTGGATATTTCTGAACAACTTCTTGATAAGCTGGAGGGTCTTCAAAATTACTGTATCCGCATTATCTTTGGCCTACGAAAATATGACCATACTAGCTTTTGCCCGCGACTTCGTCTGCGTCACACAATATCTTTATAAATTATAGCCTATGTGTTATTCTGATCTATAAGCTACATTACTGTAAAGTTTCATTAAAATCCGTTTAGTAGTTTTTGCGTGAAAGAGGAACAAACATCCATCCATACATCCATCCAAACAAACTTTCGCCTTTATAATATTAGTAAGGAAGTAAGGAAGTAAGGATTAGTGAATTCCGATCCCAGCTCAAATGGCTTCCCATACGTCGTCGTCGTGACCTTCAAATCCTCTCTGTGCTTTATAACATTTTATTTAATCCCCAGGCTCCTGCTTATCTCAAAGAGCGATTCCAATTCCTACAACCCACTAAGGATCGTGAGATGCGATCATCCCGCAAACTCCATCTCGCATTCCCACTCCACTCCACACACTCCTACTCACAATCCTTCACTGTCCAATCCACCCGCCTCTGGAACAACATACCCCTATCCATCCGGCAATCCGAATCCCTCTCTATTTTCAAGTCCCGAGTAAAAGATCATTTCTTATCTTTCTAAGCCCTTGTAGTTCCTTTCATTGTCTCCTATTTCCCTGGTTACGTATCTATCAATCCAATAAACTGTTAGTAAGTATGTTCATTTGTTTTGTAATGTACTAGTATGTATTAGTATGTATAGCTAGTATATATTTATTTAATATAATGTTTGTATGTATATACCATACTCGTATTTACACAATGTCTTTTTTCTCTTTTTCTGACTTGCACTGCCTTACCCCTTTTTTTTTTTTTTTGATGACCCAGTGAAAATGCACCTTATGCACGCTGAGAGGGGCTCTCCTCCGGGTTAGGTCTCTGCTAATCAGAGACCGTCCGGAGGCATACCCAATAAAAACACTGGGGCGTTTCCATCCCTCGCCCAGGAAACACTCAGACCGGGGTGAGGACTGCCACGGGGGCTTCATCCGTCGCCCGGTCGGGGCGAAGAGGCTCGCCAGCTCGGCCTCTCTCCCACTCAACCTCCCGGGTAGCACCCACGCTGCTGGATGCAGTGCAAGCACCACCGAGAGGAGGACTGCGGGCACCCCTCCCCGCACATACACTGCTGGTTGCAGTGCAGTGCGAGTAAGGGACAAACCCGCAGGCTTTCAACATAATAACGCGTCGCAGAAACCGACTCCGCTGGCTGCGGAGCCGAGGAAATCCGCGACGCAAACAACTCCGACCTACCACCGCAATCCGCTGGCTGCGACCTTGCGGCGCAGGTCCCCAAATTTGGGCCTTGCGGCCACTGCGCCCGGAGGCGCTCCACTCAAGGGGGATGCCGACGTCAAAGTGCCCCGCCGGAAAACCGCCGCGCAGCCCGCGCGGGCGGGGCCGGACACAGCATCCCCAGGTCCGAAGACAAAAATGGCGCCTGCAACCCCGCTGTGCAATGGTTTAACCCGCTTTCACGGGCCCTAGTGCACCGTCAGGGAACGACACGAAGACGCCGGTCCTCAGACCCTCGGCGCGACAATGTAGGCCCTGTAGCGAAGTGCGCTTCAGCGCGGTCGCACGACAGGGCCGGTCCGTCGGGTGTGCATCCTTCGGCTAACAGGTAGCAATCCACGAATGAATTACTACCAGTCATTGCCCAGGCAAAACCGTGCTCCGCGGTAACCGTTTCTGCCTAATACCAACCGAAGTTGGAATCAGGACAGAACTGATTACCAGCAGGGCCACTCGAGGAGGTAGATGCACCTGAGTCCCCGCACTGCCTTACCCCTTTCTTAATTCGCTTTACTTTTCCTCTACCCTGAGGTTGTCTGGAAGAGATCGCTATTAGCGATAAGACCGCCTACATTGTTATAGTATAATAACTTAGGCTAAGATTTGTAAATTTTGTGCAATAAAGTGTATCTATCTAATATTGTAATAACTAAGAATTTACGCTGTGAGATTGAAAAGTGTAATGTGATGAACAGTGAGTGGTGAACAATAAATAAAGCTGCACTATAAACCTTGGAAACTGGTTTTGTTATTAAGAAAATAAATCTCCTGATAGATAGGCCTCCCATCACACTCCAGTAAGTACCTATATTGCATATACAGTCCACTTCACACACAAGAAGCTAGAATAACACCACGAAGGTACACATAAGTAGAGCATAGAATCTTAGAGGCAGCCCCTAGATTCCTGCAGGAGAAGCAGATTTCTACACCGTGCGTCATAGCAATCAGGGCTAACATAATAGATGATCAAACCAACTTCAGGTGAAGTTCGATCACTATTATATGAGTCGCTTCATTCGAAGATATAATATAAATAATATTGTTAAACAGGTAGTTCTTTTAACTTACAGGCAACTTCCGCACATTTAAAAAGTAACTTGATTGACTAAAAATGTACCCGTCGTTGGCGCGCTCGCTACAGTTTGACTCATTATATTTAGAGTTCGAAACAAAACTTTTTGCCTGGGCAAAGTAATAGGATATTACCCATAGGGTGGGTTAGGTTCTTATTATATCTTCGAATGAAGCGACTCATATAATAGTGATCGAACTTCACCTGAAGTTCGTTTGATCATCTATTATTATTTCGTCGCTTCATTCGAAGATATAATATAATATAATATTGTTAAACAGGTAGATGTTCAGAGTCAAAAAAGTTTTGATTCATTATAGGTTTCCATTTATCTACTTGTGTATTAGGTACAATCTTATATTGCTAAATAATACACATTTTGAAGACCAACATGTATTTTACTAACCCTCATAACATAAACGAAACCTCATGTTGATAAACAGAAAAATAAATCAGTTACAATAAGTTGTTATAATATTTAATAATTGCTTTTAAGAAAATTATTATTAATGAATACAATAATCGAATATATATATTTCGGTTCATGAGTAAGCATGTAAATAATTTTACTCGGTAGTTAAGCATACTGAGCGGGCAAATTCAGCCTCATCAATAACAATTCTGTTATAAAACCGAGCGAAAGTCTGCGAGCGTTTTGTCCATCCCGCCGCTTTACGGATAGTCTCGGTACTGATGCCGGCGGCCTTCGCGGTGAAGGTGGACGCGTGCCGCGTGCTGTGTGCGCTGAACACGTCCACGTCCACGCCGCTCTCGCGGAGCGTCTGCTTTATCCACCTGCTCAACGTCTGTGTCGTTGCAGCTCTGTGTGGTGGTCTGTGGGTAAGCCAAAGTTTGTCTGAATCATTTGTTCTCCATTTTTGTGTAACAGTGATATAGTCTTTCAATGCGCAAGCGGGGCAAATATTCTCAATTACCTGAAAACACGGCAGAAACAACAAGGGTTGATCCCGACCGGGAGCGGATGTTTTAACAATGTCACTTATTATTATCTTGATACTATTACCATTAAATGAAATATTTTGAAGTTTGATTGCTGAAAGTGTTTGGACGCGGTGTGCAGTGCAGATGGCTAACAAAGTTACAAGCTTTCTTGAAAGTTTATCGAAAGGTAAACTAACGTTGGGGTACCATTCTGAAATATGATTAAGAACCAATTGGGGATCCCACGTGTGTGAATATTTAGGCTTAGGAGGTTTTGTTCTAAATGCTCCCTTCAGAAGACGTTTAATTTATTCATCTGAGCCTATTTCTCTGGATAATAAGAGTGATAAGGCTGAACGGTGGCTGTTTAAACTGCTATAAGAACATCAATTTTGGAATTGTTCGTTTAAAAACAGTAAAATTATCTTATTATCATAGGAAAAACAGTCTAAGCTGCGATTACCACAGTATTCCCACCAGAGCTTCAAGGACACATTGTATTGTTTGAGGGTATTAGGTGCTAGCGACGCTAGCATCAGTCCGAGCGCCTCCGGTGGTGTGCCGCGGTGCTGCCACGCCGCCCGCAGAGTTTCGCTGCAGCCAGGGTAAGGCTCGCGTGCAGCGGGTGCAGCTCCCTGGAATGAGATTGCAGTAAATGCTTACTTGGACTGAAATATATCATATCTGATATCAACAAATCTTTAAATAAAAGAAACCATGACTGTGACGGCCAGTACGGAAAAACGAGTATACCAGTCGCTTCATCATCGATGATTTTTCTCAAACATTTTAATAGGAGGGAAAATGACGAAAATGCGTAAAAATTACTGGATTTTCAATTAATGGTAAATGCATCTACAGTCATGGCGTCCGGATCTTGTTTCCAAGAGACGAAACATTCGCATTTGGCATTGGTACGAGATGCGAACAAGTCGACTACAGGAGTACCAAATTTATGAACAATGGAGTAAAATGCGTCATCACAAAGTTCCCATTCAATGTCAGGGTTTATTACCCTAGAGCCTTCATCAGCCAGGTTTTCCTTGGTATTCACATATGATATCTCGCACCACTGCCATATTGTACGAGCTAAATCATTCAAATGGGGAAATTGTATGCCGCCCATTCTGTTGATGTAGCTGATGGCGGTAGTGTTGTCGATACGCAACAATATAGCACAGTTAGATAAGTTACAAGCAAAACTTTTGAGTCCAAGAAATACCGCTAGTAATTCCAGAAAATTTATATGATAATCTTTTTCTACCACTTTCCATAGTCCATGAACCTTCTTGGTTCCACAGACGGCGCCCCATCCTGAATTGGAAGCGTCAGTGTATATTTCCAAGGAATGACTTTCGGTTCTCATGGGGCAAGAGGCAGAAATAATTATATTTTTCCACCATGAAATGTCTTTAGAAATTACGTGTGATAGATTTATTTTAACATTGTAATTATTATTATGTAATCGTAGAGCTAAAAACTTTTCTCTTTCGAATGATTTTGTATATAGCCAACCATATTTTATGGCTGGGCAGGCTGCTATTAAAGACCCGATAAACTGTGCGAATTCGCGTATTGAGCAACGGGGTAATTTAGAATATTTTTCTAACAAATGAGCTAAATGTTTGCGTTTTTGCTCTGGTAATGAGATTGTCATATCTTGTGTATTGAAAATAAAACCTAAGAATTTACAGCTTTGCGTTGGTTGTAAACAACTTTTCTCAATATTGATTACGAATCCGAGTTTAGTTAATAAGTCAAGGGTGGCGTTAACGTTTTGCAAACAATCCTCATAATCTTGCCCGATACAGAGGATGTCGTTCAGGTAATGTACTGATTTGTATCTATTTTTTCGTAAGTGTGTGATGACTTCTGTCATTAATTTCGTATAAACTCGTGGGGCAACGCAAAGGCCATATGGCATTGCTGTAAATTCTTAAGTCACTTTTCGTTTTATATCAGGATGATGAAACTCGAAGCGTAAATATTTACGATCAGTCTCAGACATAGAAAGAAGAAAATAGGCTTCTTTGAGGTCTATTGTGGCTAAGTAACCGTTAATGGGGATTAATGTTGATGCTGTACGGTAGTCCTCCATTTAAAAATGACTATTTTCTATAAACTTATTTAAGGGTTTCAAGTTTAATATAAATCGTTTACCACCGTTTGATTTTGGCGCCAAGAATATTTTAGACAAGAATTGATCAGGGCATGGAGAACATTGTTCTATTTGTAAAACACCTCAGAAGGATGGTATCAAATTAAACAATTATTATACAATATTCCCATGTATTTCATCATTACATCCACAAAGTTATACATTATTCACACTACTACGTACCTTCAACTCAACAGCTCGCACTCGAATGATGGCAGACCGATCCAACAGTGTTGCTACCCTTACCTCGACATCCGTCCATCGACAACTTTATGCTAACTTTTTAATTAATAGTATGACAGTTAACATTTCCGAACGCATCGCAGGAAGTTGTCGTTGGCAGCTGTCAATGTCAAAGGCTACTCGATATTAGTGTCAACTCATAATTTAAATTAGCAAGTGTTTAGTGAAATAACCATACGTGTTGTTACAGTCGGCCATCCTTCCCGAACAAGTCCCTTTGTTCGCTAATCGATATACTAACATAACAAAATATAAGTTGCTTTTAAGCGACATCATGTTAATCTCCTCGCCTATTCTATTAAATGTATAATTTGATTTTATAATTTTACTTTGACAATTATCTAAACGATATAAAGCATTGTACACATCATACTGTTACTGTAATCTTAATAATATATAACGGAGGGTTTTGTCCAGCGGGGTCTAAAGAAATCGTGACGTCAGCATCGCTGACGTCACCATTTCCATCACTTGGCTCACTCATTGCAAATAATAAAACTCAATGCTCGAATACACTTATTTATTCCACCAACACAAAATCTTATCCTCTAGACACAACCTAGGCTACCTAAAATACCTATCTAAAGTAATACAATTTGTACTCACAGAGTGTAGATACGTCTTGCACTACCAAAATCTCCCACAGTAATGTCCACAAATCACGGAACTGAACACAAACCAAATATGGCGCTTGGCGGTAAAACGAGTAATCAAAACATGACTTTTAATTAATAATTGTAACGTAATAATTTTATCACAATATTGAAATAGATCTGTAAATTCAGGAATAATTTTTATAAGCAAACGTAAGCCTTCAGTTTAATTTTAATCTGAAATTCAGTTGGAACATCCGCCGACCATTTCAGAAATGGCGGCAAGTGTTTAGCTAATAAAATTACTAGAGTAATAATTATTACGGTATCAAAATAAATCTCTAAATTCCTATAACGTTTTTAGAAGTAGGTTTAAGAATTCAGACTAATTTTAATCGAATGGACAACATTTCAAAATTGCTAAGCTCTGAAACAAAAAATACCATTTCTTTGTTTACTTTTCCACTGCTCGAATATATATTTATTCATTTTTTATATTGCTTATTTACTGAGAAAAAAATTAAAAACTAAAAAACGTAAGATGACGTCATCGGACGGCAGAATGTAAAATATTTCTTTGCTTAGCACATTATAGTTTTAAATTTACGAAATGCCAAACCAATGCCATGCAACTGTCAAAAAAAAGACAACTTGTCAACGTTGAATGAATGAATGACGTTGACAATGCTGACACTAGTATTATTTACCTTTGACAGTAGTACCTTTTTTTTATTAAAACAATGATAAGCACAGGAATATCGCTGTATTCAGCCGTCCGATGACGTCATTTGGCGCTTACGTCTATTTAGAATAAAAAGAATTTCAATAATTATTTTATGCATGAAAATGGACAAATTTTGAAAAAAGAAAAAATATGGGTCTGTTAATTTTATGTCTATTTTCATATAAAAAAACAATATGGACATGTTAAAAATATGAAATGTTGTCCATTATCAAATGCAACTTCCGTCACCCATTTTCATAATGGCGGCGCGTGTTCCGGAAGGCTAAGCAAAATTAAATTTGTTTATTAATTTAGGAAAGCTAACAGATATTACGTTTAAACTTATTCATTGTTCATGATAAATCAATAAAAGCATTTTAAATAAATTATTTCAACCTAATTCGAACATTATTTACAACACATAAATAATAACAATCAGATTTAGATGGTCTTGCGTCGACACGGCCATTCTGCGAGACGGTGCGTGCTCTGCACCAGTCGCGTTCCGCACCAGTCGTGTTCCGCACCAGACGTGTTCTGAAAGAAGTATTTCTCTGAGCTAGGTATCTGTATACAGGTACACTAGCTGATAACTTGGTAACGGCTATTTACAACTGAAATATTGAATCACTATGTCTCAGTACTTGTGTTATTCTTAACCTTAAAATAATACTTTGAAAGCCAAGTTATCAACCATTTTTCGTACACAGAAGTAAAAGTTGGCAGTTATAGCTGGGATGATAAGCACATGTTATCTCAAAATTGGTCAAAGCAAATATAGTTAAAGCAAACGAAAGATATTAATAGATAAGCATAGTAGAAGATGCTGTACAGGAGAGTGAGCGAAGCTTTATTTTGTTTCCTTTGATAAAGGTCAATGCAAATGCTCCACGCATAATTGCATGATAATATTTCTCGTAGACTGGGATGATGCTGTGGCGCTGAGCGGTCTCGTACGCCGTGGTCCACAGGGGCTCTAAAGGAAAGTGGAAGGGTTGATGCTGGGGCCCTAGGTCTTATTTTCTGACCGTGTTCCCAGGGGCTCTAAAAACGAATGCTGTAGGTGTTGATTAAAGCTCACAGGACATTGAGGCTGTGGCGCTGAGCGGTCTTGTGCGCCGTGGTCCACAGGGGCTCTAAAGGATATGTGAAGGGCGGTGCTGGGGCCCTAGGCCTTATTTTTATGCCCGTGTTCCCAGGGGCTCTGAAAATGATATTTAAATAGGAAAGGAGTAAAGGAATTGAGGATTTGTACAGTCTTTAAATTAAAAATATTTATTACTGACAGGCAGTTACTGGCAGGTTCTTTCAGTATTGTCTGTCAATAACAAAAACGACACTAACCTGGTGATTCAGGGATCCAATAGCTGGGCACCTTTGGATGTGGAAGGCTGTGGATCATCCAATTGAGCATTTCGGGTCTGATGCTGGGCGTCGTCACCGACGGTCACAGCTGAATTGTCATTAGACTGTAAAGTGGCGGTGTGCTGCTGGGTAGCTTCATCGAACCCCGTCGACACGGTTTCTTGCTCACCCGGTTGAGGCGCTCGTCGCAGTTGATCATGAGCGACCTTTCGAGGGCGTCCTCTACCTGTCACACGTTTCACCATGTAACGATCGTTGTCCAATATCCTGTATACTTCGTACGGTTCACTGAATTTCAGGTCTAGAGATGTTTGATTCCGGGGGTTATTCTTTATTAATACATAGTCACCTCTTTGGAATGGACGCAGTTTGTCCTTGGTCCTGTCGAAGCGCTGCTTATCATACTGAGCCGCTGCTGTCATTTTCTGTTGTACATGCTGATCAAGCATTTCAAAGTCAATAGTTTCGCTGTCAATGTTTACCAGTCTGAGCAGTTCCGGAGGTACGCAGTGTTGGCGCCGGGTCAAGAGAGTAAGTGGTGCAACCCCTGTTATTCTATGTGGAGTGCAATTGAATGAGAGCTGAAGTGCTTCTAACCCTGTATGCCAGTTTTCGGTGTTGTAGTTCTTGATCATGGTCAACGCGTTTTTCAGGGTACCCTTACGCGTTCGACTTGTCCGTTCGCTCGGCTTACTCCTGGCGCTATGGAGTGTATATTAATACCATAACGATCGCAATAGGCTTTGAACTCTCCGAGGTATTCCCGACCACCATCGACTACTACCTGTACAGGGGTTCCGAATAAGTGAACGACTCTTTTTAGTGCTGCGAGACTGCTACTTGGGCTCTTGTCATTAGATTAACTGAGTAGTACATATTTAGTGAATGCGTCAATTGCGACTATTACGTACTCGTCTTCTCCTTCAACATTTTTCGTACCAAGCTTGCCAGTGATGTCCATGTGGATGACTTGAAATGCTGTAGTGGGCTTCTGTATCGGGTGAAGCTGCGCTTGGACTGCACCTGAAGGCCCCTTCGAAGTTCTGCATACGACGCAATTATCAACAAACCTTCTGACAACGGTACTCATGTTAGTAAACCAGTAGGTTTCTCTAAGCTTCTGCAGGGTTTTCTCCCATCCAGGATGTTGTAGAGACGTGTGAAAGGAGTTTATCAAACTCCACTGAAACGATTTTGGCGCTACTATTGGTTTGTACGTACCAAGTAATGTATCCGTGAGGAGCTTTTTGAGAACTCCATCCTCTAGAACGTAGCCTGTAGCTGGGTTGTCAGTAGTCATGCTGTCAATCAGCGGGCGTAAAACATCGTCACGTCGTTGCTCGATTGGGATCCATTCAGAATCCCTAGTCATTACGTTGACTGATATTTCAGGTGTAGGGTTTCTGCTGAAAAAATCCGCGTGCTGTAATCGCTCACCCTTCCTGTACTCGACTTCGAAGTCGTAGTTCTGCAGAAACGCCCACCAACGATGTATTCGAGGAAGTAAATCCTTCTTGTGTTTGGATGCCTTCAAAGCGTTACAATCTGTAATTACCTTGAATTTCCGGCCGTACAAGTAGTGACGGAAATGCTTGATAGCCCTTACCACTGCCAGGGTCTCAAGTTCATACGAATGATAGCGGCTCTCGGCATCCGTGGTGCGCTGGCTCATGTACGCCACCGGGTGCTGGCGACCTCCGATGTTCTGGACCAGTACCGCTCCGTAGCCGAGGCTGCTTGCATCCGTGTAGAGCTCGATTAGTGCGTCTTCCTGGAATAGTGTAAGGGTAGGCGCAGTAGACAAGTGTTGTATAATTTTATTACGAGCCTCGTCGTGTCTGTCGCTCCATTCCCACTTCGAATCCTTTTTTGTTAGCTCATAAAGGGGTACCATTACTCGCGAGAAGTTGGGAATAAAACGCCTAAAGTAACCGGCGAGGCCATTGAACTGTCTAACTTGTTTAGCAGTTTGAGGAATAGGTGCCTTCGTTAAAGCCTCTACTTTTCCAGGGCTAGGGCTAACTTGCCCCTCTGTCACAATATTACCCAAATACTCAATGGAGCGTAAGAAGGCAGTTTTATCTATGTTTATGGAAAAACCAGCGTCTTGCAAAGCTATTAGTATTCGCTCAATATGGGAGAGCCCCTCAGGAAAATCTCTACATTTGGAGAGTACGTCGTCGACGTAGACTTGGCAAATTTGATCTGGGGAATTAAGGAGAGAAGCCAATGCCCTATTCATGCATCTCTGGTATACTGAACATGCATTACTGAGCCCAAACGGCATGGCTACGTATTCGTACATACCGTCAGGGGTCACAAAGGCGGTCTTTTCAATCGAACTCTCTGCAATGGGTATCTGATGGAACCCTGCAGCCATGTCAAATGTAGAGAAATAGAGTCCCCCCGCCAATTGATCTATCTGATCGGAAATGATTGGTAGTGGGTGGTGATCTCTGAGAGTATTTTTGTTAAGCTCTCGGTAGTCCACACACATACGATCCTTGCCATTTTTCTTTTTAACCAATATGATTGGGCTAGAGAAAGGTGACTTGCTCTCACGGATTATGTCGTTTTCAAGTAGCTCACTCACAATATCTCTTACTTTTTCCCGTTCGACAGGACTCAATCTATATGGCCTACGCTCTACACACTTGTTGGGGTCTTTTAGACGTATCTCTAGTTCCCCGGTATCGACGCGTGTTCGAGGGTAGCCACGAATAAACAGGTGTTCAAACTTGTTAAGCAATATTCTGAGTTCGCTAATTTGATCATCATCAGTCAAGTCACAGTCCAAACAGTCAAACTTTTCGCTTTGTGGTCGTATGTGATAGACCACCGGTTGACGCACTAATATTACACCCTGAGAATTCACTACCACACTCAAGTTCGTATTTTCAATAAGATTCATGCCTATTAGGATATCCGATCCCACATCGTAGTCCGGGACTACGTGAAATTGAAGTTCAACTCTTAAATTGTCAATCACACATACAGTTTTTATTATTGACAGGGATACCACTGTAAATTGCCCTATACCCTTCAAATAATTTACCACATTCATTCGTTTACCAGGTAATTTTGATGCTAATGATTCTCGTATTAGTGAACATTCTGCTCCGCTATCAAAGATTGCGTATAGTTCTAAATCTCCGATTCGTACTGGCATGGAATTTAATTTCGTTTTACCCACACAATTAACATTTGATACTACAGCACGTTCACGTTTATAACATGTCTCATATGTGTGACCTGGCCTAGAACAGAACGAACAAGTTGGTCGGATATCCTTTTGAGGCAATACTTTATTATTCGGATGACGTGGTTGAGGATTTTCACTTTTATTGCGATAGTGGCAATCTCGCGTATCATGACCGGGCTTTTTGCAAAATTGACAAAATAGCGACGGTCTGTCTGAGAATCGCTGCCGCTTAACAGGACCAGTACCCGTTGGTAAATTTGCTGTGTTTGGGCAAGGTCGCTTAACGCGCCGTATTGATGAAGCTACCGAAATTAATTCGGGAACCGAAACAGCCCTGGCATTTAACAATAGGGTATATGACTAAGCTCAAGATTTTACAAAATATAAATATTTTATCAAAATATAGGTCAATATGTGCCAATGGCAAAAATTCTCAATTAAAAATATAACGTCTAGCCGGTTTTATGGTCATTCAAAGATTCATGGGCAAGTCCATTTTAAAAGTATGAAATTATTAAAAAATAATTATACCATTGAATAATCCATACAATTTGCACAAACTATTATAATAGAACCATTGACATAAACGAAACATTTGATATAGCTACCATACAAAATTCAAATGAAATGCATACAAAATACTGTCGTGTGACGTCACATCTTAGTAGCCATTTGTATGGAGCGTTTTGGGTTTGCCCAAAATAATGTGATTTTAAAGTTGTGATATCTCAGGTAGTTTAAATGAGAATCAAGTGATTCTTTCAACGATGTTTCTATCATTGAGAGGTCTTTTGATTGCAAAAATAAAAAAAAAATAGTAATATACCGTATTCAATTCTTAACCGTTCATCACCAATACAACCGATCACAGCCTCAACTGCGTCATCGTTGTGTAACCAGGCATTTTGTAAAATCTAAAATGTTAAAGACAATATTATTTGGATGTGAATCTGTCAAGTAACGCCATCTATTAGCGTCAACTTTTATTAATTGGAAAATCGATTAGGTACTTCTTCTAGTAAGCGCTAGAGGGCGCTGAGGAATATACTTTGGTTAAATATTAATTCATAAAGGAGACCCTTTTTCAATTATGTTTTTATTATTTAATATGGTATAATTACATAGGATTCGGTTCACATGTCCTTATTTTGGAAATAAAATAAGTTACAACATTGTGAATCATCTGATCGCAAATTAGTTGATAATAGCAGCCACATTGGTTCGCCGTCTCTTTTCTTCCTCCCAGGATACGGCTCCTGTTTTTGTCTCGTTCTCTCGCAGGAAGTTTTGACAGTTGCCATTTTGAAAGATCCTTGTTCTTTTGGTTACGCGCGTGCTGGACGCACGCAGGCTTAAGGTGTGTTCGAGTAGAAACTGGTGTGGACGAAGGAAGCCACCTGCCTCATGATGATGAGGTGGATCTTGTTTGCCACCTAATTAATTAGAAGAAGCCGCCGGTATGTATCTTGTTGAGAGTGAGCACATGTATAGAGAGAAGTGTCTTGACGTGGTTTCTTATTGGAATTTCTTCGTTTCAGCACACACTATCATGTTAGTACCCTAAGGGAGAGGAGGGGATTAAACCCATACATAAAAAGGATTTAATCAAGGTAACATACACCAGGACCTCATGTCCACCCATGTGATCAGATAACCTCACTTAGGTTCTCCTATGAAGTATATTCCTAACCTAAAGTCTTTGTTTCAGGGAACAAACAAAACAAACTAAATTCTTATCTTTTCTGTGTTATTCATATTGTTTCATCGTGGCCGAGGGATAATGTCCACCGTTTGGCCGTTCTCCGGGAAAGGATGTGACCGCATGGTTTGCAGGCCATAACATTGATGCCTCACCACTGCCAAGGAAAACCTAGCAGACAGTCCTGGAGGTATAGTGCCTAACTAGGGATCCTCAGGTTAGAACGTTAATAGTTATTTTCTTAATAATCTTTGATGCCAGGGATACCTCGCTGCTCTGTATGACAGCCGCTAAGCCGGATTAGCATTTAAAAATGAGTAACTAATTAGTCTTTATTTGTGGTTTTGTTGGGAATGCGTTAAGGTCTGACGAACGTAACTGCGACCCTGAATGTATAAGTTTTAAGAAGTCTCATGTGTCTACCACTTATTTATTAGAGGTTTATCAAACCTAAATTAGGCTAAAAAGTACTAATATTGAAGTATACATAATTATAAAGATATTAATAAATAAATAAATAGCATGTAAATTTCTATTTCTAGTTTCCTTTATTATAGGTACTTTCTGTACATCCATCTGGCAGAAAGTATGTATAACAAACCCTTATTAGTAGTAAACATCAGCTTCCTAAATTTTCTGTAGGCTAACTTAGGCTTTAGGTTGAGACCTAGGTATCCAGCCTTACTGTGACACTCTGGTATTATTACAATTCTTTCTGTAAGAAGAACCAGTCTTACAGTTGGATAATTTATCTTTAGTAATGCGTCGCCACAAAACCCAAGCTTGAGACAAAAACTGAGCGATGTCCTTTAAATTATCATAACAATGTTCGCGAAATCGAACAATATCACGGGAATACCTATTCTCAGGTTCAAAAGTTGTGATTAAAACATCGCGCAATTCCCGCCATGTGTTGGTGGAAACAAGCCAATTGTCCACCCATAACCTTGCGCGACCTTTAAGTAAACTACCAGCCTTCATTCTTACATCGTAGTCGCTCAGATTATAGGTTTCCATGGCGGTGGTCACATGCTGGCACCACTCGCGTATACCAACATTCGCATCCGGATCGTATGACGGTAAAAACACATCGTTAATTTTAACTTTCGGATCGGGCAAAGTCGTGATACGATCGGACAAATTTTTCATTACTTGCAACATTTGAGAGAAAAACTCCGCTGGGACTCCGCTAACAGAAGCGTTATTCGTTTCACTATTTGTTTTAGAAGGGCAAGCAGAAGTGGGTGGTAATCCCACTTCTGATAACGGAGGGTTTTGTCCAGCGGGGTCTAAAGAAATCGTGACGTCAGCATCGCTGACGTCACCATTTCCATCACTTGGCTCACTCATTGCAAATAATAAAACTCAATGCTCGAATACACTTATTTATTCCACCAACACAAAATCTTATCCTCTAGACACAACCTAGGCTACCTAAAATACCTATCTAAAGTAATACAATTTGTACTCACAGAGTGTAGATACGTCTTGCACTACCAAAATCTCCCACAGTAATGTCCACAAATCACGGAACTGAACACAAACCAAATATGGCGCTTGGCGGTAAAACGAGTAATCAAAACATGACTTTTAATTAATAATTGTAACGTAATAATTTTATCACAATATTGAAATAGATCTGTAAATTCAGGAATAATTTTTATAAGCAAACGTAAGCCTTCAGTTTAATTTTAATCTGAAATTCAGTTGGGACATCCGCCGACCATTTCAGAAATGGCGGCAAGTGTTTAGCTAATAAAATTACTAGAGCAATAATAATTATTACGGTATCAAAATAAATCTCTAAATTCCTATAACGTTTTTAGAAGTAGGTTTAAGAATTCAGACTAATTTTAATCGAATTATCAAATGCAACTTCCGTCACCCATTCTCATAATGGCGGCGCGTGTTCCGGAAGGCTAAGCAAAATTAAATTTGTTTATTAATTTAGGAAAGCTAACAGATATTACGTTTAAACTTATTCATTGTTCATGATAAATCAATAAAAGCATTTTAAATAAATTATTTCAACCTAATTCGAACATTATTTACAACCCATAAATAATAACAATCAGATGTAGATGGTCTTGCGTCGACATATATATATTTTTTTATTATCAGAATGAAAATTGTAATTACTGATCATAATTTGAAAAGAGTGACTACTGAGTTTCTTGCTGATTCTTCTTGGTAGAAATCGACTTTCCGAATCAGCGGTAGCTTACATAATATTTGACATTCATAAGTGTTCTATAGGGACTTAAATTAAATATTTCTATTTCTATCAATCAACAAAAGAAAAAACATAATTACACTAGTATCATAATTATTATTTAGTAGGTATCGTTGTGTTTTTTTTTTCACTAAAGCTCTGTAATCCAGCAAAATGTAAATAAACATAAGCAAACCGATTAATAGCACTCACTCACTTATTATCATTTGCACATAGTTCATGATATCACATAATTTTCGTAAACAAAACAAATAACCATAATCTTAGAAATTCATTAATTGGCAATCACATATGAAATATACACAATTCATAACATTCCTTAGAGTAGGCAACATCCATTTTGGCCATCTCAAATGGCACCCATTACCCCTTTTAGTCATCTCAAATTACACTCAGTTTGGCCACCTCAAGTGGCACCCATACCCAGTTTAGTCATCTCTAATGACACCGACTTTGGCCATCTCAAATGGCACTCATACCCAATTGGTCATCTCAAATGACACCCATTTTGGCCATCTCAAATGGCACCCATGCCCTGGTTGGTCATCTCAAATGACCAAGTCTCGGTTATCTATGTATGTATCATCCATTAATTATTTACAATTTACAACTCAGCATTTATTGATCAGATAGTAGGGTTATCTAATTAATCAAATTAAAAAAACATGAACACGCTACTGGTGACCGCCACACAATTAATGTTACCCGCCACACTTTTAAATCTTTAATATAATAATTGCATAAGAAAATCTATTCTTCACCGCTCTCTTCACTAAACGTATAATTTGCACTATAGCTTAGCCAGGGAAACATTTTATCAATAGATATTAAACCTTCATATGGCCTACCTTTTCTAGTCAGTGGCGTGTCTACTACCACGAACCTATCATTAGGCAAGATCTTTTTGATTTTGTATGGACCTTGACATTTTGGATCTAACTTTTTTGACTGTCCGGTGCCCGATGGTATAGCTTTAATAATTCTAACTAAATCACCTTCTTTATATTTAGTTACCTTTTTCCTGTGTGCGTCATATCGAATTTTGTTAATTTCCTGATTTTTAGCGATAAGATTACTTGCCTCAGCCCTAATTTCGTCTAACGTCTTTCCTGTGACGTTATCTGCTTGCAAAGCCACATCATTTAAGACACCTTGGGACGCGTGCGAAACAGTTCTCCCAAATAATAATTCAGTGGGAGTCTTTTTTGTAACCGCATGAACCGACGTATTAATCCCAATTTGAATATCTGGTATATAGTCATCCCATGTTTCAGCAGTTTTGCCATGGGTCATAGCTCCCAAGGCAGAAAGGATAGTCCGGTTGTACCGTTCTACCTGACCATTCGCTCGTGGGGTGGCTACGGAATTCATGATATGTTTTATACCTAGACCATCTACAAATGACTTAAATTTACGGCTTGTGAAGCTTGTACCTCTGTCCGTAATAAGACGAGTTGGAATGCCAAACAAGCTGAAAAAGTTACGAAAGACTTTGATACTAGCTTTAGATTTCGTGCTACGGACAGGAGTCAAGTTGACATATTTGGTAAAAGCGTCAACTAAAACCAATAGATGCACGTTTTTTCCTTTTGCTCCGAATAAAAGGCCCAAGGTGATCGGCATGCACGGTGTGGAAAGGCACCTCGATTTTGGGAATAGGGTGAAGCTCCCCTTCTTTGGCTCCTGAAGGGGACCTTGTGATGAGCACAGCCTAAACATGCTGAGACATACTTCTTCACAAACTTCCTCATTTTAGGAAACCAATAGGAAGCTCTGACCCTCTCCAGCGTTTTTTCAAAGCCGAAGTGGCCCACCTCGTCATGATTGGCCCGCAAAAGCTGCCAGCGAACAGCTTTAGGTACAACCCATCTATCAGTCGTATCATCAATAATTCGAAAGACCCGCCCATTTTTAACCTTATATTCATTTCGAACCGCCGCAACCCTTGCAGTCTCAGGGTCTTCTAATATAGCTTTGATGCGAGTGATCTCTGGATCTCCTGATTGTACAGTCGTTATCCAGTCGACGGCTTGTATTTTCAATACGTCTAAGTTTTGGACCTCTTTTTGCTCAGTTTCTACGGGACTCCTGCTCAAACAATCTACGTGGGCCATCCTATCACCCAGTCTATATTCTATGTTACAGTCATACTCTAAAAACTGTATCCACCAACGTGAAATGCGGGGAATGAGGTCCCTTTTCGTGAAAGTTGTGCGCAATGCATGGCAGTCAGTAAAAATTGTGAACTTTATGCCCAGCAAATAAACCCTAAATTTATTGAGTGAAGACACTACTGCAAGTGTCTCCAACTCGAAAGAATGTAATTTCTGCTCGTCTGCAGTAGTGCGACGGCTAAAATAGGCTACGGGTTTGAAAGGTTCGTCATTCAGTCTTTGCAATAGTATGCCGGCTACACCGATTTGGCTTGCGTCGGTGTGTAACTGAGTCTCGGCGGCATGATTATATGAAGCTAGAATTGGGCGTTTTGTCAAGTTGTCTTTCAACTCATTAAAAGCGCTTTGCTCTATTTGTGACCAACGCCAGGGAGTATTTTTCCTTAAAAGATCTGTGAGAGGTCTAGTGACCGAAGCAAAATCTTTCACGAAGCGCCTAAAGAAACTAGCTAACCCTAGAAACCTTCTCAGATCATGTTGATTTTGTGGAGGGGCAAATTGAGCAACTGCTAGAGTTTTTGACGCTCCGGGTCTAATCTCACCTTTGCTAATTTCAAATCCAAGGAAATCGATGGATTCCTTAAAGAAATGGCATTTTTCTAATTTTAACGTTAAGCCACTATCTCTAAGAGCCTTAAGAACATCTCTTAGGCGGTCCAAGCCTTCACTGACCGACTTGGACGGGATCAATATATCGTCCATATAAACGATGGTGTGCTTTATCCCACCGGATGGTAAAAATAGTTTGCCCTGAAAGTTGATCAAGCAAGTCATCAATCCTCGGGAGAGGATAATGATCTCTCTTTGTCTTACTATTAAGGGCGCGATAGTCAACACAAAGTCTTAAGTCTCCAGTTTTCTTTTTGATCAAAACTATGGGGCTAGCATACGGGGAACTTAAATGCCTAACTATACTACAATTAACCATTTCATCAACCATATCCTGCACCTTTCTTCGTTCGCTAAACGACAATCTATACGGGCGGTACACAACTGGGTCAGAGTCCTTTAGATGAATTACCATCTCTGTTTCCGTTGTAAATCCTAAATCATTCATGCCAGAAGAAAAACAATCTTTAAATTCAACCAATAATGTTTCTAACTTCCTGTTTATGTTCAGAGGAGAGTTGCGAACCATAATTGATCGTAGAGGTTGAGCTAGAACTGTATTCGGTCATGTTAACTCTTAACTCGCCTATTAAAGAAATTGCACGAATTATAAGAAAGTCCTTAGGTAAGGTGATCTCGGATGAACATAAATTATGAACCAACAAATGACATTCTCCCTTAACAACCTGATATTCACCTGGCAAGAGATAATATTCTCTATTAGGAAAACCCCTTACCGATCCGGACACGTAGACTTTACAACTTACTAAATCATTCGATTTCACGTGGACAGCCTTAAACCCAGATGCAGGAATCAAGACATCACGAGCTGACCTCAGTGGTACCTTAGATGAACACTCCGTATGTGCTCCTCGATCAAAAATTAATTCTAAGGATGTTTTTGTTATGCGTAAGTTAGGGCGTTCTGAAAAACTATGACCAAGCAGAATCGGGTAATTAATTAAATGGTCAGCTACGACAAATATCTCTACGTCTTCTTCTATTACGCCTTGTACTGTTACTGTTGCAAACGTTCTACCCTCCGGAAGATACGGAATATTACCAAGACCTCGTAAAAATGGGCCATCAACTGGTTGCCAGTTTAAATTTAATTGTAATGCGTCAGATTGACGTAGTAGGGTTGCCTCACTGCCTAAATCCACAAGCCCTATTATCGTTTGTCCATTAATCTGTATTGGAATATTGTATTTGTTTTTAGAAGTTGAATCATTCACGGCACTAATTGAATTCGATAATTAAAAAGTTTCATTTTGTTCTTTTTGGACCTTCAAAACAGTTTTATCCTTATTCTCGGGCTCGGTATAATTCTTTTTACGGCATTCCAGTGCTGTGTGGCCTATTAATTGGCATGAAGAACATTTAACTAAGGGTTTGGGGTACTTAAAACTGGGGTGACCCTTTTGCTTGCAGTTAAAGCAAACAATTGGCTGTGAGGATATAATCTGTTTTGAAGTTCCAGGTTGCTCATTTGGTCTTGTTCGCGAGGATAAGTTAGAATTTATGCTTTGCCTCTCCCGCCTAAAGGTATTGTCGCGGACTGTTTTGAAAAACTCCAAGACATCTTCCGGTTTTTTGAACTTGGCTGCTTGAGCCCCTACCCTTACTCCCCGATCGTCTACGCCGTGAATCAGACAGTCTACTGCTTGTTGACCGAAAATTTTGCAGCGATGAAGTAAATTAATTTTGTTATAATAATATAACTCAAGGTTATCGCCAAATTTTGCTCGCTTCCCTAACATTTCAGTTAATAAATCTGCATAATTTTCGGTTGATGGAAAAGACTCTTTTAATAACTGTTTCCATTCCATCCAAGTTCGTTTAAGAGAGGGTAGACCTTGATACCACAGCTTAGCATGGCCTACAAGCTTTGGAAGCGCGTAGTGTGTAATCTGTTTATCAGACCATTCGTATATTTCCGCACACTCGTCGACTTTATCTAGCCAAACTTGGATAGTTTGTTGTTTAAAAAGGGGGTCAAACTCGGGGATAACATTATTCATGTGCGATGGAAAGTGTTCACGGTCACCAGGTTTATGTTTAAAAAAAATTGTAAACTCATTAAACAATAAAGATGCTGAGTCATACCTTGAATCTTTGGGCTCCGGGCTATTTCGTGCTTCTGGCTGTCTATGTTCACTCCTCCTGTAGTAATTAGTCGTTCTTTCCCGCCTCAACTGACTTTCTAATGCGGCCAGTCGTCTTTTCAGGTCTTCACATTCTTCGCTTTGCTCACGTTGACGTCTTAGTTGACCTGGGTCCCGACTTCGACGACGTTGACCTTCTCTGTCATCAATATCTTCAGGCCTTCTCACAGGGCTACGACTACGGTGTCTACCAGGTCTTATTGGTGACTGGGTCTCTTGGTCAATACGGCTAGGCCTGGATGTAGCTCTCGGCGGGGTGCGTACACGTCTTTCGCGTCGTCTTGGCATAATAGGACTCCTACTGCGGCTCCGACTTTGGTCATCCTTAACACGGCTGCGACTGCGACTCTCCCTCCCGCTCTCTTGCACATCCCGGCTTCGACGATTCATTCTGTCCTCGTTTCCCGGACTTATTTTCTGAAACTCGAAACAGATTGCTTTATGTCTAACGTCAATCAATTAATGAGGAGAGTACAATTTATCTTTATTACAACTAAATCCGTTTGCATCGGCGGAAAAACTGGACTAAATATTCGATTATAGACGGTGTTTAATGTTTAGTTATTTCTACAGGACGCATGAGATAATATTTCAGATCAATGTCTCATCACAACCAACACGGAAGGAAAAAGGAAAAATATGACAAGAGAGAGGATAAAAATAGGCAGCCTCTAATCCGTTTACATCGTGTCGGCGGACATGTGGTTTTATTGAAAAATTACTTAATAAGGGTAAAATCGTTAAGTTTAAATTGATTTGATGAATATTTCCGTTAAAAATCACGTTATTAGGCATTTAAGTAAAAAAAAAATCATATTCACCTAACTTGTACATCCATTTTCATCAAGCGAATCTCTGTTTAAAATGTGACTAACACAAGCGAATGTACCTAATAATCAAAAATTTTCGCCTCCTCAAGGAATATTTTGGGAATTTAACTACGTTTTAACACTTTTATAACGGTCTAGTTTGTGGGGTGGTATTACAAAACATAATTGTTCTGTACGATCCTACTTCTGAGATGTAAAACACCTCAGAAGGATGGTATCAATTATTTATGCAATATTCCCATGTATTTCATCATTACATCCACAAAGTTATACATTATTCACACTACTACGTACCTTCAACTCAACAGCTCGCACTCGAATGATGGCAGACCGTTTTTTTTTTTTTTGTTAATATGTTTTTACGGCTCTGGGTTCTAGCCCTTTTGAGCCTAACGTTTTGATATTTTTCAAACTTCTACAATTGTAAATGTCACTTTTCCAGCTTGAGTCACAGTCACATTTATATTTTGTTATTGTTTAATCACGTTCACACACAGTTCACTTCACTGTTCTATTTACACTTTTGAAACATATTTACACAATGTATTTACAAGGAGCTCACTGTTCGTGCCACAAAATTATAAAGAGGCTTCAAGCCTCTTTATATTTGGGGTTTGATAATAGATTTTGGAGGCTTGTGCTAACTTCTTCATTTAGTTCGATAACGGATTGAAGTTCATCGACTAGAACGAGCCTGTCGATGCCGAATCGTGGGCACTGCATTATAATGTGTTCAAGGCTTCCTTCATCTCCCGTTGTACAATGTGGGCAGACGGCGCTTTGTACTATGTTCAGTTTCCAAAGGTGAGTTGGTGTGCGGCAATGTCCAAATCTCATTGTGTTTATTATAGTTATAAAGTTTCTGTTATCCAATATGTGTTCGTTTTGATGGTACCACGGATCGGCGGGCATAGTCTTTTGTATCCCACGGTACCACCTGCCCTTTTCTTGGCTTATGGTGTTCCAGTATGTCTCCCACATACGTCTTTGGAATTGGTTAATATGTATGTGGTAATCTGTGTATGGTACTTTTACAGATTCAGTGTGATCTGCATCGGGGATACTTCGAGCTGCGACGTCAGCCACTTCGTTCCCCGTGATGCCTTGATGTGCAGGTACCCACATGAACTTTATTCTTTTTCCGATTGACCTTAACTTCAGAACCTCATTCTTTATATAATACACCAAATAATTAACATTGTGTTTAAGGTTATTGTTGGATATAGCTACTATGGCACTATACGAGTCTGATACTATTATAAATTCACATTTATCTATATTATTTACATACTTGAGGGCGCTATAAAGTGCATAACATTCTGCAGTGAATATACTACAATTCTTATCTATTTTGAAACATTTAGTAATCTTTTCCTGTGGGTCATAAAATGCAGAGGTAACAGTGTTTGTGGTTTTAGAGCCATCGGTATATATTCTGTAATTACCAGGAAATGTTGCTAAATGTTCCATTAATTGGTTCTGATTCTTAGCCTTATTGGGTATCACCTCTATACATGTATTTATTATGTTATATTCTAATTTATATACAGTCAAAATATTACTATTATACATATTTACAGAAAGGTTTTTTAAATGCAAAGTTATTCTTAGTAATTCAGGGAAATGACCAGAAATTAGTTGTGTAGAATCAACATAGGGTCCTATCATAGATTGAGGCAATTGCTCATTGGGTAAAATCCTGTTTAAAATGCAACTGTTCTTAAAGGCTATTATTTTGAGATAAAATCTTTCTATTAACTTTAGACGATGTAGTACAAGTGGTGGTATACAAGTTTCACATTCTAAAGAATTTATGGGGGTGGAGCACATGGCCCCTGTTATAATTCGCAGAGCCTTATTTTGTATTACGTCAAGTTTTCTTAATAGAGATATATTGGCATTAGCATATGCAATTGCACTATAGTCAAAGTGACTTCTAACAATACTCTTGTAGAGCATAGACAGGATTTTGGGATCTGCTCCCCAATGGACTCCAGCTAGTGATCTTAAAATATTGATACCTTTACATGCATTTTTTATGACATAGTTAATGTGATTTGTAAAAGTAAGCTTCTGATCTAAGTAAACACCTAAAAACTTTTTTTTCTGCAAGTAAAGGAAGTGAGCAATTGTTATATAGAATGTCAATATTATTGCAACAAATCTTTTTACTATATATTACAGCACAACTTTTGTTGGCATTAATTTTTAGCTTTAAAATATTCTCATAAAAATTGTGTAATTGAGCAAGACCCTTATTTAAGTTCCTAATAGCTATATTTACATCTTTATTTACACAGTATACAACAATGTCATCAGCAAATTGCAAAAATTTGACTCCCTCTTGTGTTAAATATTTTGTAATTTGTGCAGTATAAATATTGTACAGTAGAGGTGAAATTGTTGCACCTTGCATACTTCCTTTGTATACATTTTTAGGTCCATGAAGTATGTTATTAAATTTAAGAAACATTTGTCTATTGTATAAAAATGAAAATATCCAATTACAGATCTTACCTGGGATTCCCATCTCACACATTATACTGACAAGGACTGTGGGATTGAGATTGTCAAATGCTCCCTGGATATCCAGAAATGCACAGACTGATACTGAGTGACTGTGAAAAGCATTTTTAATATATGAAGTTAAGGAAACAAAACTCTCAGCTGCACTTTTTCCTTTGCGGAAGCCAAATTGTTGTGCAGGTAAGATACCTTGTGACTCTATGTACCAATCTAATCGTGTCTTAAGCATATATTCAAAAATCTTCCCTACACAAGATGACAATGCAATAGGCCTATATGAGTTATAGTCATCCTCAGGTTTATTTGGTTTAATAATGGGAATAACACATTGTGTTTTCCAAGATTCTGGTATAATGAGAGTATTCCACAACAAGTTATAAATTTGTAGTAACTTATCTTGTGCTGTTGGATGAATATGTTTTAATACTTCATAAGTAATATTGTCTAATCCTGGGCTTGTATTTTTCCTGTTAGAAATAGCACTTATGAATTCCTGCCATGAAAAGGGTTCTAATAGAAAGTTGGTATCACTTTTACCTTTTTGATTAAAAATATTTTTTAATAAATCATTATTTGTTTGTTTTTCTGGAGGATCTGTAGGCGCATATTTATCAAAAAAATCCGGTAGCCATTCATCATTTTTGGGTCTCTTGGGTAATGATGCCCCTTTAAACCGCCTAATCTGATTCCATATGATACTTACCGGTGTGTACCTATTAAAAGATTCTGACAGAGTTGTCCAACCACTCTTTTTCTTTTCTCTTAAAAGTATTTTTTTCTGTGCATCTACTTTTTTATATAAAATATAACTCTCTAAAGTGCCATCTAATCTATATTTCTTAAGTGCCTCTTTACTATTAGTCACAGCAGTATCACATTCTTTGTCCCACCAAGGTACTGGTTTTCTAACCTGATATTGTGAAGTCTTTTTAAATTTAAGAATACATATATTCATTACCTCTATCAAAATGTCACAAAATTGATTATATGATTGAATAGGATTACTACTGTCTATAATTAATTTGGTAAAATGATTTTCTGTTTCAGATCTGAACTTTTCCCAATCAGCTCTCTTGTAAACATACCGTTCACAAGGCTCACCAATTTCGTACTCATCTGAATAAATTTGTATATCTGTAATTGTAGGATAATGATAACTACCCATGGCATCATCATGCACTTCCCATTGACATAAATGTGCTAATGAAGGACTAATAGAGCTAATATCTATAGAGGATTGACTATGAGTGGCGGTACCAACAGTGGTTGGAGAACCTGTGTTTAGGATACACAAATCATACTCATCAAGAATATCATAAATTATATTACCTCTAGAAGAAGTAGAGCGACAACCAAAGGCGACGTGATGCGCATTCAGATCTCCAGCTAGCATTAGTGGTTTGGGCAGATTGTGAATTATGTTTTTAAAATTAATGGCGTTAAAGCGCGTTCCACTTGGTGGGCTGTATGCTGTCAAAATAGTTAATTTGCCAATAGAAGTATGTAAAATTATAGCTACAGTTTGTAAATTATTGTAATATGGAGTTGTTATTATATCATACTTAAAGCTATTCTTAATTAAAATACCAACTCCACCTCGACCATCTGGTCCATCTTGCTGTATGAAATTGTAATTAGTTACATTAAAATTATGTTTTTTATGTAACCAAGTTTCATTTATTAAGCATATATCTATATCTTTGTCTTTAAGAAAATTAATTAAAAGAGGTTTTTTACTGTTTATGCTTTGTACATTAAATTGCACTATCCTAATAAAACTTTTACCCATATGACTTGAGTTTTTTATTAGGACCTCTTTAATAACCGAGGAGGTCAATTTCCGCGTCTCATTACCGAGAGATACTAAGGCGCCAATTAAACCTTTCAATATACTGTCATTTTTTAGTACTTCATTAATTAAGGACTCTGTAGTCATTTCCGTTGGTTTTGTGGGTATATTCTTTGTTGGCATGGTTGGGAAATTGGCGTCATAGTTTCTCATCAGAGACGTATCATCATTTTTATTACTTGTCACGTTTGCGTAACTTATTCTGTTAGTTTTCTCCTGTATTTTAGCTTTTTTGATGGGACAATCTCTAGAGATAGCTAGATGTTGACCTCCACAGTTGAGACATTTATGTATTGCTTCACTACTACACGCAGAGTAGTGATGGTCACCAGCACAGATTGAGCACCTCTGGATAGAGCTGCAATTTTTAGCCCCGTGATTAAATTTGAAACATTTGTAGCATTGCAGCAGAGGAGATATATATTCAAAAACTTTGAATCTGAAAATGTCCAGGTATACATAGTCTGGCAGTGAGTCTGCCAAAAATGTGATGCTTACTGATCCGAGTGATTGTATAGCGCCATTTACATTTTTAGTGAACCTACGTACTGTAACTATTTCGTAACAAGAGGTCAATTTTTTAAAGAGCTCTTCGTTGCTTATGTTCGTGGGAACGAAGCGGAGTACCCCGATTTTTTCCACAGCCCTTGCGGGTATAAAGGCACTGAAGTTGTGTTTCTTCAGGAAATCTTCATTTTTTAGTAAGTTATTTGCGTTGCTGGCCTGACTAAATGATATGCCGACTTTATTCACGTTGACACGCCGAATGTTTATGATGCCCTTAATCTCATTTTTGAATACACTAGCTATAGCCAGTGGATTTTTGTTACCTAATTTTTCGCCTTCGACAAACACGGTATAAGATTCCCCGGTTGAATTTTCCGGGAAAACCCTTTTATATCCAGTTTTTGTGTATGTTTTGTAAAATTTAGCGTCCTGATTCGCTGTTTTATGGGTCTCACCCTCACCACCACAGTCACTGAAGTCTTTGCGTCTTTTAGAAGGACGGAGTGTCCCGACCCCGGGGCCGTCACCCCCGGGGATCTCCGTCATTTTAATCAACTATTTACACTATTTATATACACTATTCACAGTATTTTAATTAATTGAAAAAGAGTTTGAAAATTCGCGCCTTCACTTCGAAAAAGCCCTGACAACCCTGATGGCAGACCGATCCAACAGTGTTGCTACCCTTACCTCGACATCCGTCCATTGATAACTTTATGCTAACTTTTTAATTAATAGTATGACAGTTAACATTTCCGAACGCATCGCATGAAGTTGTCGTTGGCAGCTGTCAATGTCAAAGGCTACTCGATATTAGTGTCAACTCATAATTTAAATTAGCAAGTGTTTAGTGAAATAACCATACGTGTTGTTACATATTGCTCCTAGTTCTAAGAGTTTATTGATGGCTATTGTCATTTCGTTACTCTCACAGTCAGAGAAACTTGAAACCGGGATATATGGCTGCCTATACGTCTTCGTCGTGACTCCCACATTCTCTCCCTTTTATATACGATACTATTTAGCCCAAAATCACCACCCTACCTTCGGCAGCGCTTCCAGTTTTTGCAGCCCATCCAGGGCCATATGCGGTCGTCCAAACATCTTCGCCTGAAGACTCCCCCTCACTCCTCTCAGTTCTATACCCAGTCCTTTACCGTCCAGTCCATCCGTTTGTGGAACTCCTTACCCCTATCCATAAGACAGTCTCAATCATTGCCCATTTTTAAAGCCCGAGTCAAAACTCACTTTTTGCAACTTCAACACCCTCTCCTTCACTCTTCCTCATCCCATTAACTTTTTTACAATCGTCCTGTTATCGGCAGCGTGTAGTCGATGGTCCATCTTAGATCCATTTGATTATCATATTATTATTATTTTTGTCTTTTTCTGATATCAATCTCACAATATTATGAGTATGTATTTGAGCATAACTTATTTATTAGTTTATAATACTGTATTTTATTTATGTATTAGGGTTATATGTTATATTTTAACATTTACAGTTTCTTTTTTTTTTTTTTTTTTTCCTTATTGAATATTGCACCCCATACCCCTTCTCTTCTATCAAATGTCCTTTACCCGAAGGTTGTCTGGTAGAAATTGCTTTCAGCGATAAGACCGCCGAAATTGTACACAAAATTTCTGTAATGCCTAGTACTTAAGTTGTGTATTTTGTGCAATAAAGTATATCTATCTATCTATCTATAAGCTTGATGAGCTTGTTGGCTAAAAGGGATCGAGTAACCGTCCTTTATCCAAGATATGACCACCTTATTATGAGTAATCAGTGTCCAATTATTATGGAAACGATTAATTCTACCGGCATGTACCTGTGGCATCGGTGAGTCAGAGCTCATTCTGGCATGAGGTGGCTGCTTGTTGAGAGCAGCTGTCGCGGGAGGCCTGCGGCTGGCGGCTTGCGGTGGTCTCCTCGCACCTCCATCCTCCTCGCATATTCTTGAAATTCTACATGTGGAGAAACCAATGCCGACACATCTTGACCTTCTTGGTCTGCGACGGGATAGGTCATATAAATATTTTCTTCGATTTGATCTGTAAGAGTTAAGAAATATAACTCTTAGAAAGTACATATTTAAAAAATATATATTTTGTAGGAATGTACTAATGTACATTTGTAAAAAAGTAATACGTTATCGTCATTTTTGACAATACGTTGTTAATTAGTACATATTTGTACTTCGAAATTGACCCGCAGTCAATTCCGATATCGTGATCAACCCGCAGTCAATCCTGACTTAAATAATTCCTCTTTATTTGTTAGCAAAATTAAAAGTCGTACGACTATAATATGCAAGGTTGCACTAAATAAATGCATGCATGACACTGTTAAATTGTTTTTTAAATTATTTTAAGGCGAGGAATTTTAATTTGTACACACGTAGGTACTTAAAATATTTTAACGACTTATCTTCAACTGGGATTTCCTCGTCGGAATATATTATCCGCGACGATCTGCGTTTCTCACATTTTTGGGTATCACTTTCTAACTTACGAATTTTATTTTTATAACGTTCAATTTTTTCTTGAGCCGTACGTTTAGGCATTTTTACGAGCGCTGTAGAGAGGTGCGTCGGTTGCCGCGCACGAAAAAAGAATGAGTTAAACTGTAGCGAGCGCGCCAACGACGGGTACATTTTTAGTCAATCAAGTTACTTTTTAAATGTGCGGAAGTTGCCTGTAAGTTAAAAGAACTACCTGTTTAACAATATTATATTATATTATATCTTCGAATGAAGCGACGAAATAATAATACTAGCGCCATGGCCTACAGGAAGGTACAGTGGCCAGCACATCAACTTACTACACTTTGACCTTGAGCGCATCGAAAGATGAACAGAGAGAATCGCACGAAAGAGACAAATAGCGTTGGGCAGATTCTACTTCACATGTTTCTTGCTGCAGTGCAGCCCGCAACGCGAATTAAACCTTATTTTGTTACATATAGAGACTAAACTAGAAATTAGACTAAAGAATAGCCAACCAATTTGAAAAGTCACATCATGTCTAAACAAATTACACTTCTAATTGTTTGGATAATATTCAGTCTTAAAATTTTATTGCCCAAATGTATATTACGTAGACAATGTTTGAAGAATTTAGCAAGCAAACGGGCTGCTTTAAGCGGGAAATTCAAATAGATATTTGACACTTGAAATATTTGACATCTAATTTAGAGATAACGATGCGATTTTTGATTTACATAATTTTTTAGAATTTGCTTTGAAATCTGTAAATGATATTAGTAGTGCATGTTGAAAATATTGTATTTCTGTACTAAATTTAGAATGTCCCTTTCATGTCATTAACCGTAACTGTAAATTTGGTTATTCACGAAAGCTAAGGTGTATTAATTGGATAAAAGAATGTGTCTTTTACAGCTTGCGAGTTATTTTTGCGGCGAAACAGACCTTATTCCTCTTATATTAGTGACTACTTTAGTATGAACGCTAATTCATAACAGTTTTTCTAATTGCAATACACTTATTATATAATTGGAGGAACTTGCAAGCAGGCAGTGGGAATCGTCACGTGTTCAGCGAGAAATATAATCTACTGATGATTATTTAAATTTTTTAGACTTTTTTTAACAACTTTAATATGTAGATATTTTTGCGATTCAAACTTAAAAATAAACCTTTAAGACAGATTTGTATTTTTAGAACGCTTAGACCTTTTAAGACCTACCACAGCAGATGCATTTTTCGTTCGATGAATTTTATACGTTCGTATAAGAATCTTACGCATGTTTAACGATTGGGACTAGGGTCACCTCGTCTCAGCGTGTAATTCCCGGTTGCTTCCAAAGCGGTCCCTTCGGAGCCCGGGGCACGCTTTGACCATGATCCAGGATTTGGGGAGTCTGGCAATTACAATGAAGCGACTGCCTTCCGACCTTCGCAACCCTTCAGCAGGGGAACCAGACCATCCGAATCACGGTTACACGTTTCAGAGACTATCCGAAACGTACAGATTTCCTCACGATGTTTTCCCTCACCGCCAAACTGATGGTTAGTGTCCTTATTTATACGGTCCTTATTTATTTCTAATGTTTTGGCGAGATATTGACGTGATTTATGCGTTGAAAAGATGAATGAAAATGCGTCTTTATTTAATTGCTTTTGCCTCAAAAATATTCTTTATATATTTTTTTATAGTAAATGCCTTTTTTAGTTATATTTCTTATATTAATTACATTTTGATTTAGCGCTCCGCGTTTGCTCACTCTCAAAACGATATTACTACAATATAAATATGGGTAATAAGGGAAAGGGAGGGCGAGGGGGTGTTGGAGAAAGGCACATTGGTATTAGAATTAAGTCTCTGTATTTACATTATAACAAAGGGTGAAGTTACATTATTAGTATGATTTTTATTATTAGATTGAAATCATTTATTATTAAATTAAACGTAACTGTTGTATAATTTATATTTTTTTGTTTTGGTTTTTTATTGTTATTCTCTTTTGTCATGTTTTTGTTATTATTATTTTTTCTTGTTTTCCTTTTTTTATTATCATTATTCTTATTTTACTTTTTTTTCTTACTTTAAGTATCTAGTGACAAATTAGTTAATTGCCTTATGCACAAGGCCTCCCACTACTCTATTTTATTTTATTGCCTAAACTACACGGTACACGGTAGCTGATTGTGATTTCCATAATTTCTGATAACAAATATTACAAATTAATCACTCACTGCTGTATTTAGAGCCGTCTAATAAATTATTCGCTTAAAATACAGATTTGTCAAGAGTTTCTTAACAAATGAGTCAAACAGTTATTGGTTTATCAGCTTTAATGGCAGAGCTTTAAATTAAAATTGGTAGATTTTTTTAATAAGTAGGGATCTTCTTACTTGCTTAAAGAAGGATCACTGCCTAATATTAAAAAATATTACCAACAACGAAAAAAAAAATTACCTACTGCATATTACTTTATTTTAATTTACCAGTCACTCGATCGCCATCGTTATTTTACGTTATGCGAAAACTTATAAATTCTGTGAGTCGCAAAATGATTAAATTTCATGTTCCAAATTAAAAACCAAGCGTCCCTAACAAAACAACTAGCCACTAGCCCACACACCTGGCGCTGTTGCCAAACCGACGTGAATATATATAATATGATATAATTCTCACAACATCTCATACGTTGACCTGATTCCATGCCTAATCGCCTGTGCTGCGCGATCTTGTGTCCGCTGGCTGGCACGGCAACGCGACGTTGCGCATCGCGCAATAGTTACTATAGTGAATAGTATAGTATACTGTCACTAAACCCACAACGCAGAAGTGTCCGTATGTTGAGTTTTATTTCAAAATTGTATTTATTGCAATGATCATAACGAAATTATTTACCATGAACGAATTTACGTAAGCCTAGTATGCAATGTAGTAGTCAATAAATTTACTTAAACAAGGTTATTTTTAAGGAAGACCCCAAATATTTGGGGAGCATTCTGCTTATACAGGTAATTAGTTAAAAGCCCCGTCTCTGTATCGTTTTTAAATAAAATTAACATTACGTTTTAATAAAAAAAAAATGGATTTTATAAATGTATTTAATTCGTTTAGTCAGACATTAAGAATGAATGCTGAAACGAAGCCCTATTTGAAAATTTATTCACTTTACATATAATTGTAATTAAAAAAAATACATTAAATTTTTTACAAAAGTATTAAATTGTTTATCCAAATATTTAGAAAAAAAAACGATATTTTTTATTTAAAAGGCTTCATCGGAGCATTTTTCATGTGTTATTATAACGAATTATAACTTTTCAAGTTCATTCATTATTTTCGAATAAAACAAAAGTAATATGTAAGAACAAACGGTCCAGGGACGGTGTTCTGAGGGTGACGGGTAGGGCACACTAGCGACGCCATTTGATTTAATTTTTAGCTACTAAACCAGATCTATTTTAAACCGGATCTACTGTACGCGAAAAATTGATTCACGCTAAAAAAACGGACCCTACATTTGTGCATATGTATAAAGTTGTAACCCTGAAATTGTTTAAAATAGATCTGGTTTAGTAACTAAAAATTAAAATCAATTGGCGTAGCTAGTGTGCCCTACCAGTCACCTTAAGCTTGGTTTAGGACAAGGATACATATTATTTAAAGTTTTGCCGGGAATTTGGCTAGATGGTCCAGCGTAAGAAATGGTCGAAACAGGGATGCCAAAGACAAATAAAACACTTCTTTTAAATATAGGTAGGTATATGTATTTAGTTCAGCCCACTTTCAAAGTTTAGTTATAATTTTATATACAACTAACTTAAAATATCTACAATTATAAAGTATTATTACAAAAATCAAAAATATGGTACGGGTAATGGGTGTTGATTGACTAATCTTGAAACTGGTATTATAACAATACAGGTAACCTAAATTAAATCACTTCCATTGATCTAATAAAGACAACTTTAAACAAATTATATTAGACTAGATAAGATCTGGTAACATAAATGTGTCCAAAACTAACTAGTTGAAAACTCCAAAAGCACAATTTAGAACTATAATAATCTGTTTAAAACAAATTTCCCTTAAGTATAAAATAATATACCACAAAATATGATTAGTCCATGAATATTCTTGATTAAATCCCTCTTATAACCATATAAAGTCACTGATTAAGATAACCAAGTTATTAACAAATCATAAAATTTAAAATAAATTCAAATAAAATATTTTCAAATGTAAATAACAGAAGACAAATAATGAACATAACTATTGATAGTTTTTGTTTTTTTTTTAATAATAATTCTCACAACATCTCATGCGTTGACCTGATTCCGTACTAAGTAGCTTAAGCATTTGTGTTACAGATATCAGACAACAGAGGAAAACAAATATATACTTAAATACATATATTACACCCATACACTGAACAAACACAAGTGTTCATCGCACGAATGTTTGTCCAGGGTGGGGATCGAACCCTTTGGCGTAAGAGGCAGGGTCACTACCAATTGCGCCATCCGGTCAATCAAACTAGGTTAGGCACCCTAGTGGTAGGTAAAGGTTAAACCAAAATGTAAATCTTAAGTTCTAAACTATCGCAAAAAAAAATTGCCAGTTGTTCCCATAAAAGGAACGGTAAAAAAATATGTAAAACTGAATTATAGAACACTGAAAAGAATTATTATTACACAACAATAACAAACTACTAAAATAAACCTCTACCAAATAGAGCCATGGTAAGATGCGATGCGATGGATGAGTTCAATCAGTTAAATAATGCATTATTTATTTCTGCCGTAAAACAATCACAATAACAACATATATTGTCAACCATTGTTTGCTCAGGTGTTATTCGCAATAAAGGTTTTATCCATAGCCTGTAAAGAGCACAAAACCTAACCCAGACACACGCAATAAGATCGGCTTTTACAAAGATAAAAAAAGAAACAACATGAAAGCGTCTTAAGAGAATAATGTCCATATTTTAATTATATAAATACGGAACATATTTTAATTATATAAATACGGACATGTTTTAATTATATAAATACGGAATATAAATAATTTTAAATTTAATAAAGTAACGCCTAGTGTCAATGAAATCACATCTATAAAATTACTGCTTTTAAAATAGAGTTATGAAGAAAGAGACAAATAATTATAAACAAATAAATTACATAAATTAATATCGAGTGGGACCTCCATTCGCATCTAACACAGCGTCAAACCTGTTTCGCATGCCAGTCACCATGTTCCAACAAGTGTCGGTACCTCGAAGACGCTCCCATGTTGTGTGTGCCTCACGCCGCAAGTTTTCGTTATTGCGAATGTCTGTGGCGTCCTAATCGAGAACCATGAGACCCCACAAGTTCTCGATCGGGTTGAGATCAGGGCTCTTTGCGGGCCATGGCAGGCGGACAATGTCGTCACGTGACGCTAGCCACTGCTCCACTACTCGGGAGGTGTGGACCCGACAGTTATCTTGGCATAAATAAATAATGCCCTCTGGATAGTGGAGGCGAACGGTGGGAATCATAACGTCTCGCAATATCTCCACATATTGCTCGGCATTCATCCGACCGCTCACCTCCACTAACTCACCCGGACCCATTGAACTCATCCACCCCCAAAAATTCAAACTTATCCTCCCACTAGCTCTATTAGGCAGTGTATTTATTTCTAAGTAACGCTCGTTACGGCTACGCCATAATATTTTTCGTCCGTCCAGATCGGAGCGAAAACTTTTTTCGTCTACAAAAATAACAATATTATTGTAGAAATCAAAATTGTAGAATTCTAGGCAAAAACTAACTCTTGCTTCTTTATGGCTCTGGCTGAGCTGAATTTTTTTTGCTGGACGGCAACATTTTTTACCGGCTTCTTTTAACCTCCGCCGCACGGTGTCCATTGAAATCTACAACAAAAGAAATCTTCTTAATATTTAACTTAACTAATAAATTTAAATACTTTTTTACGGATAATTTTGGAATGAAACTTTATTGCGGATATTTTTGGTTTAAAATGTCAGGTTTGAATAAACCGTGAAATTATCCGTATAAAAGTCTAAGCTCAAAACCTGTAATACTTAAAGCTAAATAAGTTTTGGTGGAGAGTGAAGTGATGGTGAGGCAAGTGAATAACATAAGGCCGCCCCTATGATTTAAAGACTTATGTTGTAATTAAAGACCTGCGGTGCGACACAAGGTGCAGATCGGCGTCCACACCGCGATATCGCCACTGTATAATTATTATCACCGCTCACCGCCGACTGACCGGATGGCGCAATTGGTAGTGACCCTGCCTCTTACGCCAAAGGTCGTGGGTTCGATCCCCACCCTGGACAAACACTCGTGCGATGAATAATGTTTGTTCGGTGTCTGGGTGTAATATATGTATTTAAGTATATATTTGTATTCCTCTGTTGTCTGATATCTGTAACACAAGTGCTTAAGCTACTTAGTACGGAATCAGGTCAATGTATGAGATGTTGTGAGAATTATTATTATTATCATTTTAATTTCTACGCGTGGCGTCAAGCAGCATCATTACAATCTGAGATTGATTGAATAAAAATTGCGGCAACCGGCAGCACGTGGAGCGGCAACGTCGCACTACATCGACAGTGTTTTAACGGCCTCAGATGGATAAAAAATGTTTTTGGTTCATTAGATGAAAAATTATATTCCTAAGAAAGGAGTAAAACTCTGACAAGTCTAGCTATCATAGTTTTTAAGAAAAGTGTAAATACTGGTAAGTTTTAGTTTTAATTTTTCTATAAATAGCATAATTATTAATTTACCCTATTATGACCATATAAGGGCTACATAATTATGAAATATTCGCAGATAATATCAAAATCTGGTGATTTTTTTTCTGATTAATGGTTTTAATAGTCTCAATTTCTTTTTACTTACGAACATAGCGACATGCATGGACTACTACCACAAAAAAAAACAACTTCTAAAAACGCAGACTTTTGGAGATTTTTTTTTTAAAGTACTGATTTGATAACGGTTTTTTGTCAAAGTTCTGAAGTGACGTTATAGTAATGTCGATATCGTTAAATTCTTATTAAGTGGAAACAGAATAGTTGTATTCCACGGGAGAAGAATAGAAATCCAATTAATGGTAAAAATTTAATTAGTAACCGGGATGCAATTAAAATTAATAAATTAAATATTAAATTTATCCACCTCAGTCATTATCGCGTGAAATATTGATAATTTTAATTTACTTATTTGCCGAAATTCAACAAAAGGTAAAAAAGTTTTTAAAACTAATAAAAATGAATCTGAAACGTTTTTCCGACAGTCATTTCGCCGTTTGGCTTTTCTTCAACATAACGTTTCGTCACTGGGCATATCGCCGACAGAACCTTTCACCTATGAACTATTCGCCGACAGAACTTTTCGTCAGACGAGGAGTTCGCCGACAGAACCTTTCTCCTAAGAACTATTCGCCGACAGGACGTATAGTCGTCATAAGTTGACTTATATCAGTGGCTGGGCACTAATAAGTCATTTAATTAAATAAAATGGAAACTAGGCAACATAATAAGATTGAGTAGATTATTTTTAAATCAAAATACATAATGTTAAAATTAGTTGGTTCTATAGGTATTATAATTATTCTAATCAAGTTACAAAACCTAGTTAAGGTGAGGAATCTTCGAAACTAGCGCCGCCAGTTTATTAATATTTAGGTATTATGCCAATTTATAATCTTTAAAAATCATTAAGTATACTTACCAGAACTTTTCACCTAAGAACTATTCTCCGACAGAACTTTTCCTGTTTAGGGAGTTCTCCGACGCCGTAAGAACTGTCTGTCCGCGAATTCGCGAACAGTTCTTAGGGCGTCGGGAAATAGTTCATAGGTGAAAGGTTCTGTCGGCGATATGCCCAGTGACGAAACGTCATGTCGAAGAAAAGCCAAACGGCGAAATGACTGTCGGAGAAACGTTTCAGATTCGATAAAAATAATCTTTTGTGAAGGTAATTGTTCGATAACATCACTTGAGTAGATAATGTGGTAACATCTTTTTAAAATCACTGTCGTAAATCAAGTTTACAATATTATATGCAGGTGTGCAAAAAAGGTGGCGGCAAAGCTTTTAAAGCAATTGTTTGTCTCCAACTTTTATTATACTTCCGTACCGAAATGCAACAAACAGAGAATAAACAATAGAAGCCGCGTGCTGCACAATGCTGGCACTTCCGATATTGCTATCTTATCTTCATTGATGAAAATATATTTTGTTTTGGTAATAACTCGATACCTTATTTAATGTCCATTTATCTAGGCAGGTGTGTATAAAGGTGGTAACGCAATTAATCAAATCGGTACTTAAATATTTTTTCTTCCGAAAGTCCGCGTTTTAGAAGTATCTTTTTTGTGAAAGTAGTCCATGTCGCTGTGTTTTAAAGTATAACTATTAAAATCATTAATCAGAAAAAAATTAACCCTATTTTGATATTATCTGCGATTATTTCGAAAACGCAAAAGCGTGGCTTCCTCGTTCATGGCTAATAATGTAGCCCCTATGTAGGTATATACGCTATAGAGAAAGATTAATGTCATTTATAGAAAAATATTTTTTTAGAAAAACCTTTACTTTGCCGGTATTTTTACTTTTCAAAAACCATGATAGCTAATGGGAGTTCTATTTCTGGCTTAGGAATATAATTTTCCATCTGTTGAAGTAATAATTTTTTTTAGGTTATCAAAGGCCGAAAAAAGCAAAGTGGAGCATAATAATTACTATAGACTCTTTTATTTGCAACAAAGGCAAGAAAATAAAAAAGGTAGTATTTGCAAATAAACTGCATAATAATTACTATAGACTCTTTTATTTGCAACAAAGGCAAGAAAATAAAAAAAGTAGTATTTGCAAATAAACTGCATAATAATTACTATAGACTCTTTTATTTGCAACAAAGGCAAGAAAATAAAAAAAGTAGTATTTGCAAATAAACTGCATAATAATTACTATAGACTCTTTTATTTGCAACAAAGGCAAGAAAATAAAAAAAGTAGTATTTGCAAATAAACTGCATAATAATTACTATAGACTCTTTTATTTGCAACAAAGGCAAGAAAATAAAAAAGTAGTATTTGCAAATAAACTGCATAATAATTACTATAGACTCTTTTATTTGCAACAAAGGCAAGAAAATAAAAAAGTAGTATTTGCAAATAAACTGCATAATAATTACTATAGACTCTTTTATTTGCAACAAAGGCAAGAAAATAAAAAAGTAGTATTTGCAAATAAACTGCATAATAATTACTATAGACTCTTTTATTTGCAACAAAGGCAAGAAAATAAAAAAGGTAGTATTTGCAAATAAACTGCATAATAATTACTATAGACTCTTTTATTTGCAACAAAGGCAAGAAAATAAAAAAAGTAGTATTTGCAAATAAACTGCATAATAATTACTATAGACTCTTTTATTTGCAACAAAGGCAAGAAAATAAAAAAAGTAGTATTTGCAAATAAACTGCATAATAATTACTATAGACTCTTTTATTTGCAACAAAGGCAAGAAAATAAAAAAGTAGTATTTGCAAATAAACTGCATAATAATTACTATAGACTCTTTTATTTGCAACAAAGGCAAGAAAATAAAAAAGTAGTATTTGCAAATAAACTGCATAATAATTACTATAGACTCTTTTATTTGCAACAAAGGCAAGAAAATAAAAAAGTAGTATTTGCAAATAAACTGCATAATAATTACTATAGACTCTTTTATTTGCAACAAAGGCAAGAAAATAAAAAAAGTAGTATTTGCAAATAAACTGCATAATAATTACTATAGACTCTTTTATTTGCAACAAAGGCAAGAAAATAAAAAAGTAGTATTTGCAAATAAACTGCATAATAATTACTATAGACTCTTTTATTTGCAACAAAGGCAAGAAAATAAAAAAGTAGTATTTGCAAATAAACTGCATAATAATTACTATAGACTCTTTTATTTGCAACAAAGGCAAGAAAATAAAAAAAGTAGTATTTGCAAATAAACTGCATAATAATTACTATAGACTCTTTTATTTGCAACAAAGGCAAGAAAATAAAAAAGTAGTATTTGCAAATAAACTGCATAATAATTACTATAGACTCTTTTATTTGCAACAAAGGCAAGAAAATAAAAAAGTAGTATTTGCAAATAAACTGCATAATAATTACTATAGACTTTTATTTGCAACAAAGGCAAGAAAATAAAAAAAGTAGTATTTGCAAATAAACTGCATAATAATTACTATAGACTCTTTTATTTGCAACAAAGGCAAGAAAATAAAAAAGTAGTATTTGCAAATAAACTGCATAATAATTACTATAGACTCTTTTATTTGCAACAAAGGCAAGAAAATAAAAAAGGTAGTATTTGCAAATAAACTGCATAATAATTACTATAGACTCTTTTATTTGCAACAAAGGCAAGAAAATAAAAAAGTAGTATTTGCAAATAAACTGCATAATAATTACTATACACTCTTTTATTTGCAACAAAGGCAAGAAAATAAAAAAGTAGTATTTGCAAATAAACTGCATAATAATTACTATAGACTCTTTTATTTGCAACAAAGGCAAGAAAATAAAAAAGTAGTATTTGCAAATAAACTGCATAATAATTACTATAGACTCTTTTATTTGCAACAAAGGCAAGAAAATAAAAAAGTAGTATTTGCAAATAAACTGCATAATAATTACTATAGACTCTTTTATTTACAACAAAGGCAAGAAAATAAAAAAGGTAGTATTTGCAAATAAACTGCATAAATTAAATTCTATAATTTACCTAATTATTTCATGAAAAAAATAAGTTGGGAAGTCTGAGACTTTGCGCTTTTTCATTAACACGTCATAGTAAAGTATTGAAAATTAAGATTAACCTTTATTCTCGGCTCGGCTTCCAATTTCATAGATATTTAATTATTATGTAAAAGAAAACTCACACTATAATTAGATGAGGTTGTCCTTGTGCTGAGGAACGGGTCTGCCGAGTGTGAAGCGACGATAGCCGCATCCTCCTCTTCCGTTGTGGCTCTTTCATAAAGCTGCCGGTGGTGGGAATCAAGAGTCCCAGCCTCTTCCCAACGGCGAAGCCAGAAATACACAGTTTTTCGCTAGAACAATACATACTAATATTAATTTATTTTGTTAATGTTAGCGGTTATGTTTATAAATATTGAATTGCGCGTTACTTAGGGCGTTAAATGAAAAAAAAGTGCGTTTGCTACGTTAAAGTTATATCGCTTTCTGTGGTAAGAGTTTTTTGATTTTATTGTTGTAACTTGATTGGTAATTTGTTACAAAACTTTATAAATATTTTTCCATTTTGTTCACAAGTTTTATAAATAAAATATGCACTTATAAAAAATAGCTTGCTAAAAATAGCTACTTACCTATCTACCTACTTCGAAATAAATAACATCAATTCTCATTTTAAAATTGTTACTAAAACTTTACCATTTCACAATTGTTATTCTAAAGTTATATATTTTTTATTAATTAGAACATAATAAAATAAATAACTCACTGTTACGCCAGTTTGTTCACAAATATCCTTCACTCTGCAACCACTTCTTCTTAGCGCAATTATGCGCTCTCTTTCAACTCTAGAGAGTTGAGGCGCCATTTTTAACCAACAGACCGCGTAACGTAAACAACACAGGTAAACAATGCACCTGTGCAATGCACAAAACAAAACTAACAATGTTAATGTGACTGTCGTAGGAAGAGGCACGCAGGGGGTGTGGCTTACCCTCGATGAAACAATTCTATTGGCACTTAGCTTATGTCAGATCAAACATTGGTTAATTGGGGCATACTGTACAAAATCGACCAATAATGTCAAAGCGACTTTCTTTCTAACACAACTAATGCGTCGTAGTTATAGTTATATATAATGTATACTTTGATGTGCTGCCATGTGTACCTACCCCTTCCTTAAGTCGTGGCTTTAGCTGAGTGAGTTATTTTTGTATGCACCGCGACACACCTGGACACAATGTACGTATATGTATATTGCCCACCTGAATTATTTCAAGTTGTAGGATTTTTTTGTTTATTTTTCCTTTGTTTCTATGTGTTCTTTTTACTTGTCTAAATATAACAAGTTTGTTTTTTTTTGTTCTTTATTTGTAATGTTGTGTGTCGTGTGTGTTTAAGTAATAAATGTTTTTATCTTATCTTTATCAGTAAGCAAAATTAGGCCTAATAAATAATATAAAATAATCTTGTTTTCATCTAATCTATCTATATACAAGATGTACGGAAAACTTCAAATCAAACTTATAATTTCAATAAAAGTAACTCATATTAACCTTTTTAGGAAAGTTACCCTTTGTGAGGGTAAATTAGGGGATAAAATGCAGTATGGGGAATTTTACAGTTTAAAAGTTAAAATCTTAAAAAGCTATACGTATTTTTCTGGTTTTTTTATGGCATAGGTGGCAGAGGAGCAGACGGATCACCTGATGGTAAGCGATTGCCGCTGCATATGGACTTATGTCAAATTTAAACTTAGGGGCTTAAATGTAACAAAGAGTGAACACCTGGGCGCTGAAATATCTTGACTCCATAATGTACTTTTTTACAATCGTCCTGTTATCGGCAGCCTGTAGTCGATGGTCCATCTTAGATCCATTTGATTATCATATTATTATTATTTTTGTCTTTTTCTGATATCAATCTCACAATATTATGTGTATGTATTTGAGCATAACTTATTTATTACTGTATTTTATTTATGTATTAGGGTTATAAGTTATATTTTAACATTAACAGTTTTTTTTCCTTATTGAATATTGCACCCCCTATCCCTTCTCTACTATCAAATGTCCTTTACCCAAAGGCTGTCTGGTAGAAATCGCTTTCAGCGATAAGACCGCCGAAATCGTACACGAAATTTCTGTAACGCCTAGTACTTAAGTTGTGTATTTTGTGCAATAAAGTATATGGGTCATTCATAGTTAAGAGATAATATGTTGTATGAAGTGACGGCATGGCATTTTTTTTAAATATTTCTACTTAATTATATATTTTTTTTATAAAAACATTTAAGTTGTAAACGTTTACAAAGTGGCCAGTTAATTTGTTAGTTTTTTCTCGATTTATAAGTGACCAGGGTAGATACTCAGTACAGGGTAGAGACAAGATGCACAGGGGAGGATACTCTATGGACAGGGAAGAGAGGCAGATATTAAAAACAGAGTTTTTTTAATAATCAACATTATTATATTAATTAATTATTTATAATCAGACTTTTCATTTCTTTGCAGTCATTGTTAATTAAATTAAATGTTTCTTAAGGCTAGGTAGTTATGCAGCCCAACATTGCATTGCACCATATTACGTCAGCCTAATATTAATGACTTCTCACGAACATTGTAATATAAGTGCTGACACATCTTAAGTATTCTGGGAACGTCTAGCAACATTGTAACGAAGTGCTGAGTTCCCATAGGAAACATCTCGCCAAACATACTGGCTTAATGTAAACAAATACCTTTCTTGAAAGCTGCAGCTCACCCATACGACAGATCGAACTGGAGCATCGAGCTGACCAGACGTCTCATTAGGCTAAGTTAGATTTAAAATATAGTTTTTAAAAACACGAAGAGTCCGCGCTCAAATTTAACTGGCGCAGCCGGTAGGATTGCCGGCTGCTCACCAGACGCGAATCCCGAATATTTTAACTAAAATCGTAAAATTATCGCGGAAAGTCAACGGTGAAAAAGCTGTACGTTCCAACGTACGCGAAAGGCAATCCTCGAACCAAATAAATAAGTTAATTGCGTCGGTTCTTCGTGACCTGCTACCAGACCAGCTCTACGTCGGAGGCATGGGGTTGAGCGGACCGTAAGTAAACCTTTTTACCATCCGTCTTTTTCCCTGCTTTTCCTGGTGGTTGTGCCTGTAGTTTAGGTAATTTAGTATAAGTTATTTAAAGAAAAATTAATAAGTGAAATAAAATGAATGTGAATTGAAAAAGAAAAATAAATAAAAGTTTAAAAATCAAATACAATTAAGTAAAATATAAATAAGTTATTAATAATTCAGATAACCGCTTCCAAATTTAAGCAAATTTCTGTAATTATTGTTTTAAAAATTAATACAATCCAGTAAAATATAATTAAGTTATTAATAATTTAGAAAACCGCTTCCAAATTTAAGCAACTTTCTGTTATTATTGTTTTTAATATTAAATATAATTAAATAAACTTTAATAATAATTAATAAATTACATAATTAAAGGAATATTGCTTCCTAAATCAAGCGAATTCCCATAATTTTTTAAGAACATATCACTAATTTAAAGTGCCTATAATTATAAAAAAAAATCTTACCTTATGCAAGTGAGTGATAAGGCTGGGTGATAACTCGCAGATTTTGTAAATAAAACACAGTTTAACAGTGAACAAGTATATTGGGTACACAAGTACCCCATAAAAAAAAAATATCACACAAAATATCAAAACACTTTTATCGTACTTTCACTAAATGGCACCAAAGTGTAACGCATGTGGAAGGTTCTTGGCGGCATCAGAGGGGGTTACGTGTCCCAGATGCAGTGTAACATGCCACAGGGCCTGTGTAAATATTCCCCCCGGAGCGCAGGTGGACGGGTCTTGGCTGTGCCCCGAGTGCAGAGCCAAAATGCCGCGGGTCAATACGGACTGCACCCCCGTGAGGCGTACAGGTGCAGCCGCTGGGCATATCCTAGACGTATCCATGACCGGGGACACCCTCAACACCACCGCACTGGATAATACCCTAGAGGTGGCGGAAATGTCACAGGACATGCGATCATTTATGGAAGCAGTGAGACAAGCAAGAGAAGAAATGCTACAGGCAAGAGAGGAATGCCGCGCATGGAAGCAAGAAATGACGGAATTGCGGGTGATGGTCCTATCTATGGGGACTAGAGTGGAGGTACTTGAGGACAAAGTGCAAGCAATGGAAACCCAGATAGCCACAGTTGTCTCAGGAGGGAATGCTGTTCAGGAGGAAACCATTAAACAACTGGAAGCAACTGTCACACAGCTTAAAGCTGACCTTGACGAGCGAGATCAAGCACTCCTGTTGAACGATCTGGATATCCCAGGCGTACCTGAAGAGGATGGCGAAAGCATTCAACACCTGATTTTATCATGTGCGGCAAAGATAGGTGTTCCTCTTGAAGAAAGAGACATAGTCAGCTGCTCTCGGGTGGGTCAGCGTCACTCAAGCAGCCAGACAGGCTCACGACCGCGCGCCATAACTGTGCGGCTGGCACGGCGGGCGAACAGGGATCAGCTGCTGCGAGCGGCGCGTACTCGCCGGAGCCTAACCACTGAGGGAATGGGTCTGCGTGCACCCCCCCAGCCGATCTATGTGAACGAACGGCTGACCAGAGGAAACCGGCAGGTCTTCAACCGGGCCAGGGAGCTGGCTCGGAAGCAGAACTGGCGCTTCGTTTGGACTCGCGATGGAAGGGTCTACGTTCGTCGTGAGCAGGGAGCACCGGCAACTCGCATCAGAAATGATGACGATTTAAATAAGGTTTTTGCCGTCTGAGGCCGTTAGATAGCAATAGAAAATGTAACATATTATTAACCGACTTCAAAAAGGAGGAGGTTCTCAATTCGACCCGTATGTTTTTTTTTTGTATGTATGTTTCTCGATTTCTCCGCCAATTATGAATGGATTTAAATGATTCTTTTTTTGTTTGATAGGCCATCATTCAGAGGTGGTCCCATAATTTTTTTATCAAAATTGACTTGGTGGTTTTTGAACAAAACAACAATAACCAAAAAATACAGAGATTACGTCGTTGTTTGGAGATGAAATTCGGTATATATATAAAGTTTGCGGTCTAAAATTCGGGAAGTATGCGGTCTGGAAAAAGTAGTGGTGGAAAAGTGGTGGGAGACCAGGTCAAATTCAACAACCTACAAAATTTATAACAGATTGAGTGGCAGCTTCCGAACAATTATTACTATTTATTATTATTATTATATTAGTAAAGAATATTTTGGAGACCAGGTTATGGTGAACAGTCCGACTAAACGGTAACACATAGAAAGGTGGTCCTAAATAAATATTATTCAAAATCTTGGGCAAATGCTAAGTGGTCATTTTCTTTTCCAAAATGGCCTCCATAATTAACATCACTCTCAACGACTTGAAAATCAGTATACAATATGAACTGCATGATCATAACTAAGATTTAAGTCCCAAAGTCGCAAAAGTGGTGGAAAACCAGCTCATGATCAATGGGTCACCAAAATGGTAACAGACTGGGTGGAGGCTTTCGAACAAATTGTAATTAAACTCTTGGGAGCGTTGCAAGTTCTCGAGACTTTCCACAACCAGAGCCAATCCCACTTGGTTTGGCGCAAGTGGTAGTTGTTCCGCAACTTCAACTACGTCTTTCGCAAACAAAGTAACTTGTCCCTTGCACCAATCTTGACAGAAACGGTTTTGAAGCTTCATTATTTTAAGAAACGGTACAACACGGCATAAAAATCGTTCTTCAAGTTTGGTCAAGTTAGCTAGCTGTTGAGGCACAGTCGCGACTGTCATTTTGTTCCAGAAAGCTACCGACGGAATTTTCCGTTTCCTAATATTATTTTGACAGCGAGAACATGTTACGATATTACCCTGAGAAACCAATTCTTGGGGTAATAATGCACTGTACATTGCAGTATGCAAATTACAACGTTGTGGTGGATATAACACTTTATTACAAATGGCACATGGAACGTCTGCAAAAATATTTATAGCCTCCTCAAAATCATTAATACAACATGCGTTCCTGCGGTTGCGAGCGGTTGCGACAAGCAAAGCATCTAATCGAGTCGCTCTGAATTCGGCAGATTCATTTGATAAACGATCGCGTTGCAAATTAAGACGATAAGAACGTTGCTCCTCGGTCTCGTTTGATAAACGAGCGCAAATCAAACCAAGTCGATGAGAACGTTGCTCTTCGGTCTCTTTTGATAAACGCTCATGATTCAAGGCAAGGCGATGAGAACGTTGCTCTTCGGTCTCTTTTGATAAACGCTTATGAATCAAGGCAAGGCGATGAGAACGTTGCTCTTTGGTCTCTTTTGATAAACGCTCATGAATCAAGGCAAGGCGATGAGAACGTTGCTCTTCGGTTTCGTTTGACAATCTTCCATGTTTTAAACCGAGTCGTCGATTTCTGAAGTTTCATAACTTCTTGACACATTTGTATATGTCCTCATCAAAGAAAGTCTGTGAGCCCGCTGCTCCTCACTCTCATTCGCAATGGTCATAGAATTTCTGTCTCTATTCTTTTGTAAGCGATCTTGCCTCTCGGCGTCACTCTCCTCTAAAAGACCCTGCCTCATTTAGGCAGCGCGTTCAGTAAGGCCTCCCCATACTAAAAATCACTAACTTTCCACTAAAAAGTGAAAAATAAAATTAATTTTTGAAAAAAAATAAAAACCGACTTCAAGACTACACTAACAATATATTCAATTGAACTAAAAAGTATAAAATAATATTTTAATTACAAGCCAAAGAACACTAAGGGAAAATCAATGAAATTATAAATACTTATGCATACTATTTACATTTTAAAATCAGTTATTTTTGGAGTCGGTGCCAGCCAAAACAAAAACAATATATTAATGACACAAAAAGAAATTACATAAATAATTGAAAAACAACCGATAGTTGAAAAGAAGACAATACAATAATTAATCTATTAATAACACAAAAAAGAAACATAAACTAATGAAAAACAACTGACAATTGAAAAGAAGCGCATAAATATGTTTAAGCATTAAGACACAACCATCAGCGTCGTCTGCCCTCACGCGTCTGCCCGCATTCGGGTATTTCACTCAGACACGTCCCCGCTCATCCCGCTCCACGTCCCGCTGCGCGCGACCGACGCCCGCCCACTCCGTGGCGTGGCGTTTAATACGT